>JASFAT010002350.1:600000-801339 GCA_031353405.1 Baronia brevicornis | reverse complement strand
TCACTGAGGTTGAATGAAATTATATGTGTGTAGCTAGTAATGTGGCTAGGAATATGTATAGAGTAAGTCCAGCTCTAAGGGTAGGCTGATGATGATATATACAGGTGTCCTTGTTATAGTGTAAAAAAATTACCCACTTGTAATTTATCACTAAAGCAATAACTTTAGTACATTAATTTATTTGAGGTAATGACTTTTAATAGTCCCAAAATAGTGTGGATGCTTTCACCCATGTCATGTAGAATTGAGAAGACACAAAGGATATTATTTGGTGCGGTCGAGATAAGTAGGCAATAACTTTTGTTTTACAAAATATTGTTTTTGACACATTATAAATATAGTTCTATAAAATAACAAACATGTTGAAAATCTGTCAATATCTATTAGACCCCCATATCATTGTGTGAGTCAATATCATATGGTGACACACTTTTATTTTTATGGATTAATTTTTAATTTGAAACAAATTAATTAACAAACTTTTTAAATTATAATGTGTTATAAGATAAAATATAATGTCATAGGTTTTATTTTCTTACAAATTTTATCTAACTAACACCTGGTATATATCTCATATCTTACTCTCATAAGAAATCTAGACAATCATGAAAGAATTCGGTTTCAACTGTACTGGATTTCATGATTATGTCTTGTTTGTTATTGATTTTCCTTTTCTTTGTTTTCAGTTTATAATGGGATCTGTTGACAACAACCAATTCGAAGTAAAGCCTAATTTAACAAGTAAAAGAAAACGTGTGATACCTTGCTCCAACGTTTTCTTAAACCCTGCTTTAGATCTTCTCGCTAATGAAGATCCTATGTGTAATAACGCTATGGAGATAACACCGAACAAAAAACGGAAAAGTGCAAAAAGCTGTGACATTGCTGCATTCGAGAATACGGCTTTAGATTTAGGTATAAGTAAGGCAGCCGTCAATGAATTCCTTCTTCGCGAATTAGATAATGTACGTAGAAACGTAAGAACATATGAAAGCCCAATCAAGTTGAACCCTGATCCACCAAAAGTTGATGAAAGTGAACCAATTTATGCTAATTTGTCCGACATTTCTAATGTGCCTTCACAAAATATTAACACAGAGGAAAGTAATACAAGTAATGTTAATGTTAATATAGAGCTATCTGAACTTGACTGCAACAGCAAAGATGAATTGGATTCTGGTATATCTGTGTTAGAACCAAAATCTTTGAACAAAGCCATAAGTAATGATTTTGATCCTGATTTATCAGCTATTAACAATATTACGAGTATACACAGTAGTGTAACTAATCAGATAATTGTTAATAATACAAGTAATTTAAATTTGAGTTTCATCGATAGGCTTGCTTTAGATTCACCTTGCATTTCCAATCAATCACTATTTTTAGATGATGATTTGAATGAAAGTAATATAATGGAAATTAAAACGATAACAATTGTTACTAAAAAGAAATGCGTCCAACCAAAAACAATAACAAATCCATTTTTAGATCCAAATCTGGATACTAATGTGCAAATAGATGGTGAAAACCCATTCTTAATAGACGAAATATATCAACCTGAACTAGAACACAACGTTGAAACTATGCAAAGACAAATAGCAAATCATGTCACTGCTACAAACAATTTGATACCACGCAAATTATTTGCTAGTGACACAAATAGTACTATTTCTACAGTAAATGAATCGATGAATGTTGACAGTCATGAATACGAAAATTTAGACAGCTACAGATCTGAAAGTCCTATTTATGAAAATATTGACGAAGAAACTGTTAATGACAACTTTAATAAACAAAGTAAAATTCTAGGATGTGATGTATCTAGGTTCAGTGCAGTAGACATAATGAATTTGAACAAAAACAGCCAAATCAATAGCTCAAATGACTCAAATGACAGTAGAAAGGATCTGAGACACCAAATATTCAAAGCTGGCAATAAATTATCCAAAAAAGTTTTTAAGTCATTGAAAAAGACCTTTAAAAGCGAAAAGATACAACAAAATGCTACTTTAAACCCATACGAAGTACCCCGAAAGACCCCTAAACAAAAAACTGTTGTCAAAGAAGAATCGGGAATAGAAAATCCAGCATTACGATTAGATAATTCGGACGAAATTGAAATTGAAGAAGTTGATGATGATGAAAATCAATATGAAACAATAAAAACTTTAAGAAACACACACCTTAATATGAACGTAACTCCACTAAGAGAGATGGTTAATGATATAGCAGACGTGTCTAACAATAGAAGTAATACACCGGGGAAAAAGGTACGTTTCGATTCGACGTTGAATCAAGAAAAGATCATTACCGGCGACAGCTTTGATTTCGACGTCCAGAGTCCAGGATTTGATGCTAAGATCGATAAATATCATGATGAATTGGAAAATTGTATTAATGAGAAAAAATTTCTGCAGCAAAACATGTAAACAGCAAATAGAATTTATCGTTTTTTATAGTAATAGTTTAGTATAGTAACGAATTAAATACCAATTCGTTACTATACTAAATATATACTATATATTCGTACGTGTACTATACTATATATTCGTACGTGTACTATACTATATATTCGTTATTATATTAAAACGAATTAAATACCAAAAAAGGCATTAAAAAATTTGATGATGATAGCTGATTAAAAATTTATATCATTAGATATGCTTTGACGCTGAAAATCTGCGGCATTGTTTTTAAATGTGTTATTTACCAAATAGGGTCTGAGGAAATAGAGTCGTCTCGTTTTCTCCTGCAGTAATTGCGAATATTTACTCTTGTTTGCCATCGTATTTCACGTGGAGACATTTCGATATATTGATTGCATTCTATAATATCTACAGGTTTATCTAATGATTTAAATCTTTGTTTAATAGATATATTAATGCATTATAGGATGCCTTTATTAAATGCCTATTTTAATGTGTCCAAAGCATAATATCAAAAGTGAAAAAAGTACAAATATTAAGTACTTAAGAAATATTTATTTATTTATAATTCTTTTTAAATTTCTTAAAATAAGTTCTTAGTGTAAGCTATTTTATATAATTGATCTAAGCTATTTTAAATTATTTTTAAATAGTTATAAGTTATTAAGAAATGAATTTCATTTATACCCACCGTATTAATATTGTTGTGATTTGAAAGTATAAGATGATTAACATTTCTGTTGATGTAAAACATATTCCTAGTCTTATGTTATTTTAAATTCAGCACATTCCTTATATACATATGATGGCTGGACCAAAAAGCATGTAGTTGTTAGTTTATCAATGGAAAGTTTGGAAGAAATTGATTAGCGCCATCTATGGGCATCTGCAGAACTAAGAGCACAGCAGATGCAGCTTGCCTTTGTATAAAATTAATAACAACCAGAGGAAAAGTTAAATGAGAATACTTATTACGCGGATTCTTTAAGTTAACTGAAAGTGAGTCAGTCTGGTCTTTTTAATCTGTTTGCCTGAAAAGTGTCACGCTCTTTCTCGTCAATGGATGCCGGCCTTTATGCGAATTTATTAAGGTATATAATATTTTAACGTACTTACGAATATTAGGAGGATCAACTTTTTTTAAGTTAGTTTTTTGCCGTTTTTGAGGCTCTCTACTTAATTTTATACATTATTATACTTATTTGTATAACAAAATTCAACCTTGCCAAATAAATATTTTTCATATATATATGTTTTTTATTTTTAGCCTCGTTTTAAATTTTCATTTGTTTTTCTTTAGTGTTCTACTGTTAGGTATGGGCATTCCTATTTCTAGAGGAGTGAAATGGACATTAACCAACCAAGCCTATCCGAGGCGGATTGACGGGCTCGCAGACTTTGAATACATACCTGTAGATCATATGCAAAAAAAATTGACATTTATTGTTATTTACAGCATTTTCAAGCAAGCAGCAATATCTTGAAATTTACTAGTTAGCTTTTCACGTTACTTATTGATAAAATTGTGGCTACATACCAAATTTCTACCAAAACCTTCTATGGACTTTTCGATCGCAAATCGATTTTCACTACTTAGGTGTATCAGTATTCTCATATTCACTTTTTTTGGGTTTTACTTGATACTGGCATAATAGTCATAACTAATTGGCAAGAACTATTGAGAAAGAAAAAAGCGTTGCCTAGCAACCAATGACATTCATATATTGACAACCGTTTTCCGCCACACAACTTTAATTTTGCACTTTTCCCGCCAATTTACATCAGTGACGCTGTGTTTTTATTTCATTTTCATAATCTTAATATTCGAATCAGTTATAATGTTTAATTATGGTGGTGTATTATACAATATAATTCAATTTAAGCGTATAAGTGAAGTAATATGAAATAAATGGGTGAATCATAACTTTTTAAGTTGACTGAAAAAGTCCATAGAAGGTTTTGGTAGAATACCCACCATTTTACCGAGACGTAACGTGATAATTTGACTGGTTATATTTAAAGAGATTTGAAGTTCTCGTATTTTACTTGACATTGGCATAATTGTTATAACTAATTGCCATTAAAAAAAACTTTAATTTTTTTTTATTTTTAATTTAAGGTAAGCTATGTATCGGAATCGTTGGAGTCGATCTCAAGTGACGTTTAGTTCCGCGGCCACCTGGAAGATAAGGCCAATCTGGCCTCTAAGAAGCTAAGTGTACTTGTTAAAGCGGGACAGTATTTCACGCCGCCTCATCGCCTCCAACTTTATAAGGCACAAGTAAGGCCGCATATAAAATACTGTTCTCATCTCTGGGCTGTGGCACCTCAGTATCAGCTTCTTCTTCTTGACCGCATACAACGTCGGGCTATTCGTATTGTCGATGACCAAGATATCACCGAACGGCTAGATTCTTTAGAACTGCGTAGTGATATCTCATCTCTCAGCATCTACTATCCATATTACACTGGGAAGTGCTCCGAGTAATTGTGCGGAATTATTCCGGCCGCTGAATTCCACTACTGAACAACTTACCACAAGGAAAGGTAATCCAGTATGGTTGTTTTTTTCAAGAAACTTCTTTCCACGCACCACTAATCTGTGGAACAAGCTGCCTGCTTCGGTGTTTCTGAACCGATACGACATTGGAACCTTCAAAAACCAAGCCTACACTTTCCTTAAAGTTCGGCAATGCTTCTGCAGTGCCTATGGCACTGCGGATGTCTATGGGCGGCGTTGATTGCTTTTCATCAGGTGACACGCCTCGTTTGCCTTCCTTTTCCATGAAAAACGTATCGAGCAAAAATTGTATTGTATACACATCGTCGTACGTACGTTGTTGTACGATCATATCTATGGATTTAAATATTTATTTCGGAAGGCTTTATCGTTATCAGTTTCATAAGTGTTTTATTTGTTCTTATCCAGAATGTACTGCACACAACTATGATTGACGGATTTACAGGCCAGCAAAAATAAAACAAGGCTTTGTGTATTATTAAAAAACAACTTTAATAATAGGGGTAAAAGTAAATTTTAACTTTCAAAAAAAAAAGAATATCATTCCGTTTTATTTCATTATTTTTATATTTCATTACGCAGTCTTAATTTTTTTGACGTAAATACACTCTACAAATATAAAGACATATTTAACCAAGGAATGTTATTTTAACAAACAGCTATGATAAAACGTAGCATTTTGTTTAAGTTACACAACTGATAAATAATATCATAGTTAGAAATTATAATCTACGTTTCATATATTTACCCAAACAAAGTATAAATTTACGGACTTTTCCCACCAAGCCAAGTCAGTCAAGTCATATCAGTTACGTTGAATTTTTATGTCATTTTCATAATGGTTATCTTTTTATCAATTGAATTGTTTAATTCTGGTGGCGTTTTATTCAATATACTTTGATGAAGGCATACCTAATAGTGAAGTGAAATGAAATAAATACGATTGGTGACTTTTTGACTTGACTGCAAAAGTCCTTGCAAATGTTAGTAGAGCGGCCGCCATTTTATCAAAACGTATCATGACTACATATCAAGATACTTGTTATTATTTTACTTGACATTGGTATAATATGGTAGTTATAGCTAAATGTCGTCAAAGTTTATGTTCCCTTAAGACTGTTACTTTGGCTTCTATATAATAAAAAAAAAATAGTGACATCTAGCTATGTGATCAATTTCGTAAAAAGCTATCTATCTATAACAATTAATTACAAAGCTCATGTTTTCATACAATTTACATGTTATTACAAATCTTACATACAATTATTATTGTTTTTATATAAAATTTATAATAAAATTAAATAATAATACATTTTTAATAGGATTTCGAGCATTTTAAACTAAAACCGTTTAGAAATATTGTCTATAACAATTACAAACTAGGCTATTAACAGAATTTGAAAGTCAAAGCTTCGAGAGATCAATAAAAATTGATCCTAACATGACAGAAAAAATATTTTTCCAGGCAGATTTTGCCATCCGGTATTTATAATGTCGAACCTGTTTGAAACATGTGTAAAAAATATATTTAAATTGTTCAATATGCCCCTACAGTAAAATTAAAGCGACGAAATGTCTCCTCGTGAAATGCGTGTAAAATAGTAAGTGTACGAAAGAGAAAGTAATGTTTGCAATTGCTTCAAGAGGAAAAGAGACGAGTCTTTTTCCTCGTTAATAATGCACACATTGAAAAATAATGCCACAGATATCATATGTCTAGGTCTACGTCACAAATATAATATGCCCATATTTAATGATTCAATTTTTTGTGTAAAAACGAACCTCACCAGTAGTTATATAAAAATTTACTTAAAAGCAAAGTTCAACACAAATGTATAAAAATTGCCTAGTTGATTATCTTTCATAATTAAATACTACTTTTCACAACAGCACATTATACAAAAACGTCAGATGTACAAATATATAAAAAGTGCATAAAATGTTCCAAAAATGTGTATCAACAATCCATTGTTCCAACCTCGTTACTATCTACATACAATATTATTATCAATATATCAGTATTCACGAACTTTTTTGCAAACAAATGTTTAAAACTACCAACAATCATTACATATGTATATAGCAACATTTTCTTCATCTTTGGCCATTATAATATTTTCTTTTGACATAATTTGCAACTTATTTGGAATCTTATGAGCCAAAAAATAAGATTTGAATGCTACCTATGAGTATGGATATTTTCGACTACATATATTATTTTATTAAGCTCTATATTCGTTAATAACTTCACTTATATCTGAAGGAAATATTGCAATAACTTTATGACTCTCTTAAAACAATTATTTGAGTATAAAAATTATCTGTTAAATCTGAGTAGTGCAGTGTATTTAACACGTAAATTCTTAAAAATTTCGGAGTAAAATTTTAGGAAGGAAGAGTTATCACGTTGAGTACCTAATTTTTGCTGTTACTATATTTTAGTAAAAAAATATTTTAACATGCTGGTAACACAGTCAAATAAATATTCCTTATTCTATATAGTTGTTTGTCACAATATTTCATTCAGTTGTATTCTTTTCTTCATATCCTTAAAATATACATATATAAAAAGTAACATTATGTTTTGTTATATCTGTATTTCTAAATATATGATTATATTTTTGTATCTGGTATTCAGTTTTATAACTTATCGCTTCGTTCAAAAAATAGCGAGCCTACTAGATACGCGATATGTTAAAACGATACAATAAATAAATAAATGAAAAGTCGATATTAGTTTTTCAATCTAGATATAAAATCTTTTCATGGCATATTGCGAGTGATGCAAAATACTAAATGCAATTGCAAAAACAATCATTCAAATATATTTTTTTTAATCTTATTAGCACTATTCAGCTACTAAACAATACTATACCTAATAACGGGGGTTCCTAAAGTGTGAGCGCAAAGAGGGGCGAGCAAATGGTAATTAGATAGTTCCGTAGTGGTAGAGCCACGGTGTAGACGAATACTTTGTCAATCTCATGCTACAGACAACAAATGGCATATTAGTTGTCTGTAGCATGAATAGACCGGCGCGCCCGGGGAAGTACCACACTTCCGCAGAAAGCAGTTGAGTTCCGAAAGCCCCTTCCCTCTCCCCGTTCTTCCTCCCATAATAACACTTTCCTTAAAGGCCGACGACGCTTCTGCACTGCCTATGGCATTGCGGATGTCTATGGGCGGCGTTGATTGCTTTCCATCAGGTGACACGCCTGCTCTTTTGTCTTCTTATCCCATAAAAAAAAGTTATTTGGACTTCGGATTGCTATTTTTAGTGCGGAGTGACTTATTGAAGTTGTATATGAAGTATATGAAGTTGCATCATTTACGAAAATAAAAAACTTGTTCGATCAACAAGCCTTCGTACCTAATAACATACGAGCATTTTATTTATTTTAATTCCTTTTTTGTTAAATAATAAATGTACTCTTGCGTGTCAATAAAAATATAAAATGCAGTTTCATAGTGTGGATATTTTAATTTTTGTGCTTAGCTATCTAGTATCGGTGTTTCGACTTTTTTTCGACTAGTTAGGGCGCCGAAACAAAATTCTAAACCTGTAAGTGCGCCCCGGACTGAAAAAGTTTGGGAACACCTGCCTAATGAATATTGATCTTCGTCACTAGTGTAGGTCAAATGATTAGGTACGAAACAATAATTGAATTTATGTGTTTGATTAGTTGTAAGCCGAGTACAAGGTCAATGAAGGAGCGTGCGGCGATGTGTCCTTGAAACGGTACCCAATGTCACGCGATGTTTTTTTTATGCTAATTATAACGTAGAAATTGTTATTAATGTTTTTTTTACCGTACGTTTAAAATCAATCCCCTCGAGCAAGTAAGTCATGTACAATGCATGTATATAAGCTTGTTTAAATGTGTAGATAAGGCTACAACAAAGAAATGGCTCGGGGGAAATTAAATTTCAATGAACTTGAATGAACTTTGCACGATTATGTTACCGTATGTGTAAAGTTGTTCGTTTAATAATTTATCCATAGATTCGGCGATTTATTAGGATCAGTTTTTTATGGGATAGTAAGGCAAACGAGCAAGCGTGTCACCTGATGGAAAACAATCAACGCCGCCCGTAGAAATCCGCAGTGCAGAAGCGTTGATGGCCTTTAAGAAATGGCTATCAAAAAAAAAATCATTGACGAATCTACTGCTTTAGAATGTAATGGTTGTGGATTCGATTTCCGTATTGGGATAAATATAAGAATGCCCTAAATATACTTCTTTATTTGCCCCGATAATCCTCTTTGGACGAGCGTGGTGGGTTAATGTACATTCTTCCAGAAATGGGGAGGTAAGCATCTATTACTTACATACATATGTATATGGTAATACGTATGTACATAGATGGGCTGTAAAAGAATGAAAGATCCATCGTGTCAAGGAAATTGTGGAGAAATTCTAGCCGATTTATTCTAACGTAGTGTGTAAAGTTTGATAAATGAATCATTAGGTGGATACTCTTCATATTTCTAAATAAGTCTGATATCAATTTTGGGCTATGGAAATTCTGCGAAGTATTAATATATCTTTGTCCCAAAGTGAATGACCATATCCTGAAACACAGTCAAACAAAGCCGTTTAGTAATAAATATTGAGTGTATTCTATTTTCCACAATTTGTTTACTCACTACGAACACGTGCCAGCGTTGTGAATTCGCAGTTAAATTAAACAAAGGGAACGGGAAGGAAATTCTTCCCATGTTCGTTCATTATCATAATCATCAGCATATGGGATTCTAAACATAGATCCCTTAGAAAACGATCTGGCTTAAACTTCGACAACCATTTAGTTTCTACCAGCATCCCTGTACATATCTGCCTACCTGTCCTCTATCTGCTTGGGGATGTCTCTCACACCATATTTGCCAAGACGCGGTCTGTACGTAATCATCTAGTCATGCAGTACATATCAAATTCAAATTATAAACATAAATAAAATTTTATATTAATTACTAAATTAGTAGAATTTTTCTGATATAGGGCAACATTTTTTATAGTTATAAAAGTTTCACGTGTAACTATAACGAAACATAATGTTACTTTAAATTTTATCTCAGTTTAATTAGTCCCCACACATTAATTTAACAACAATTTATATAAAATGTGTTTCTACTGATGTTATTTTTCTATTCAAGCGGCTCTTACAACGGCAAAAAAATCCAAAATGAATCATTTAGGAACATTTTCATACAAATAAAAAGACTTACTTCAAACTAATAGCTAACAATATCGTTTTATTTTGTAACATTATTCGAATAACGTTTATAAAAACACAAAATCCACGGTGTTCACCACAAAGTTTTAACAATCACCAATATACTGCGGCTGCTAAATTTCGTCAGAGTCCGACCTTATGGAATCGTAGTTCGACGTTTTGCTTCTTAGCATCCTAAGAAACGACCCGACGGCGAAAATTGTTCTCCTGTGTCTATGAAATATACCCTGATATAGTGCCTCCCTCAGTGCCTTCCTGTCGTCAGTTATCGACGGCTGCGTACTTAGTGTTATATCGGAATGGGCTCCAATCGCTTTCTGATGTCGTAAGCTACCATGTTTCTTCTCCAAGGACTTTTGATTTGGCAAACTCATGGTAGATTCTATCGAAGAGTTTTTTGTCTTTCGCAAATTTAAAATTTTCTTACTCGACGACTGTGTTTCAGATGCGGACCGCGTAGGCGCTAATTTTGATCTGTGTAAAGGATTGTTGGCATTCTCTGGATGGACCAAACAGTCAACCGATTTCTGGCTAACAGCGCTCGATCTCGTCAACACCCTTTGGGAGGTGGTAGCTTCCATTTTCGGGATTCTCTCCTCCGTTGGCAACGATTGCTCTGCTTCTATTGCAATCATCGTAGACTTTGTAAGGTCTCTACTAATATTTCAAAGGTCACATTGGAGGACGCGTTTCATCAGCGATGTCTGTACACGGTACAGAAAGGTGAACTTCAACTTCAGTATTGTTTGGTTTCTCACAATTGACTCTACTTTCGCAACAGTTGCTAAATGTTATCATGGGAACTCTACTATCGTAATCGATCTGAACAGAACTTAGGCTATGTGCCAGATTGTCAACGCTCGCACTGGTGTTGTCCTGTAATTGAATGTTATCGGAGTTTGTGCTCATAGTCGATTGAAGCCATTCCTTCTCCTCATATGAAATGTTCTGATCTACTTCAGGCGATGGACCCAGGTCTTCGCGATTGGTGGGAGAAACTCCTTCGCCGTTCACATGCAAACCAATTAAGCTTGTTAGGTTGACATTGAAGTTTTTACTCTTAACACTGGGCTGCGGGCACTCGGTAGCTTTTACCTCTTCTGCGATTATTCGATCGGTGATGGTCTCAATTTCTTTTTGCAAACCATAATCGTCCTCGTAGAATTCAGAGAGACCTTGAAGATTTTCGTACCAGTTCTTTTGTAATAAGCTCGGCGTGGGGCAAGTTTTAGGTTCGTCAGCGGTTTCCCGGCGGTGTTGCTCGATGAGAGGTTGCACTGAATCCTCGTGCTGACGGAACAGTTGGTGGTAGGCCTGACTCACAGTTTGGAGGGAGTAAGAAGAGCGGGGCCGCGGGAGGAGTGAAGCAGAGAGAGTATGTGCGGCAATGCTCCCCCGCCACACATGTCCGCACGATCGCTCCCACAATACTGCATTAGAATTAAGAATCCTTTCAAAGTCTGACACTTGTTCGGCTTCGCTGATCTGCAACAGTAGCTTGTTTTCCGTCTCTTTCCCTCCGATTATTTCACACAGCCTCTTATTGTCGCTGACCTGTTTGGGGTTAGAAAGATTAGATTTATCATCTGTTTTATCGCTACATAATGTATGTTTGGAGGTTGAATGTTTAGATTTATAATTGTCTGCATATCTCATTGGTATTGAAATATTTTGAACTGAAAGAGCAATTGGGACTTTTTCGATTGTTTTTCTTTTTTGGGGT
The DNA here is from genome assembly GCA_031353405.1 of Baronia brevicornis. Taxonomy (NCBI): domain Eukaryota; kingdom Metazoa; phylum Arthropoda; class Insecta; order Lepidoptera; family Papilionidae; genus Baronia; species Baronia brevicornis. The sequence goes on along the minus strand of JASFAT010002350.1, from coordinate 789,434 downwards.
TTGACAAAGACTTCGGTGGGTTTGATACTTTTGGATATAGCCGGTGGTAGTTGTTGGGAGACTTTTTTATCCACAAAACGAGGACGATTCGAATCCGCACTGCGCACAGCCCGTTTGTAACGGGGACGTGGTTTCTCAGACAAACAGACGCTTTTAGCCCGCAAAGGTATATCTTGTTGAGTGTCCGGAACACCAGACATTTTGTTAGAACCGCTTGGTAAATTAATGTAAAGTACCAAGCGCCGAGCGTCTGCGGTCTCGAGTGACTGACTGACTGGCTACAAATCATGCACCACTGTATTCGAAAATACTAAAGAGAGCGCAAAAAGTAATTTATCGTGGTAGCGTGTCGACAGCAATCGATTCCGATGAATCGCTTAAATAAAGATGCGCATAAAATTCGCCAAATATCCGATGCACGGTAACCGCCCTTGTTTGTACGATGTAACAAGTTTACGTGAGTCGACATATTTACGATCATTACGTGACATTTTTACAAACGAGACTTTTTCGAGTTAACCGAGAAAGTTTATCCGTCGGCGAAATCAAAGGTATGGATATCAACAACAATTTATTGTGCGTTACCCTGCACGTAAGGATGATGGTTGCATGTATATTGATATACATATTTTTATAATGATAATTTTTCCCACAGCTCAGGGATATCCATCAGCTCATCTCAACTCAGGATCAGTGTAAAAAAATTACCCATTTGTAGTTTACTCCAAAAGGAAAAAAAATATTTTACAAAACACGTATTTAACATTTTTACGCACGAAACTGAAAATATTGTTTTAAACAATTACAAAGATGTGAAGGGACAAGACGTGCAATAATCAGCACCATGCTGTTTTTAAAGAGGTCACTGACTCCTTTACTTTACCAGAGATTGTCTATTCCTTTCCTTACAAGTGGTCATTTATTCCTTTACTTTACAAGAGGTCGTTTATTCCTTTACTTTACAAGAGGTCATTTATTCCTTTACTTTATGTCATATACTCAAATTTTTGAGTTTAATAACAACGCACCTTTAATTTTATGGATAAATTTTAAGTGTAAATATTTTAAAAATTTGTAAATTAAACGTCGTTTCTATTAACTCGAACTCTATCTATATAATATTGTTCATACGACAAAAACAGCTTTATGTCCCTCTGCTGAGCGTAGGAGGCTAATATGGAGGAACAGACATTTGTCCAAGGTGGATTAGCGGGACATCCAGACTCAGTTTAAATAACTGTGGGCCATACATATGTATTTACATATATGTACCCAATAAATAATTGAACCAGTCACTACTGATATTGAAGGCGGCAACTTCGTCACTGAGCCATATAGAACTTCGTTTTAATTTGCAAATAAATAATATTATACAAACTTTCTTTATTCAACTCTTTAGAATTTTTGGAAAACCTTCAGAAAATTAACATACAACCAATTATTAAACTGTCGTTCATTTAATAATTTATTGTGCGATGACTTGATTGACGACGAAGCTACCGCTTCCAGAGTCAATGGAGTCATATTAACGGGTTCGATTTACAAATTTAGATAATATATATGTTTTTTTTATGGCATAGGAAAGCGATCGAGCAGACGTGTCACCTGATGGAAAACAATCAACGCCGCCCATAGACATCCGCAGCGCCATAGACAGTGCTGAAGCCTTGCCATTATTTAAGGAAAGTGTCATTATGGGAAAGGGAGTGGGAGAGGGAGGGAGGAGGAAGGAGAGCGTGTTGGGTCTCCGGAACTCAGCCGCTCACCGTACGAAGCGCGGTAGCTAACCTACCACTCAGATGCCGCTTTTCTGCGGGAGTGTGGTACTTCCCCTGGCGAGCCGGCCCATTAACGCTACAGACAAATATTATGCCATTCTTGACAGAGCATTCGTCTGTAGCGTAGCTCTACCACTAGAAGTGTGGCTTACAAATATTTATTATGAGTTTGGATGCCTCGTAAATCCGCCTTGGACAAGCGTAGTGGTCTAGAAATAAGGAGCGCAGTACCCACCACTAGCATATATAAGAACTGTGAAAAAAATCGAGAGCCCAATTCGCCTAATAATGAATGGTATGTTATTATAAAAATAAATTTGTGGTGATCACCGGTAACTGCCATGGTCCAAATGAAGAGTAAAACACCGATCCCATGAAACCGGTGTTGCGGCGAAAGTGTATATATGATTTAGAATATTTTTTTTATGATATCGTCTGAAATAACTGCATTGCACATCTTATAAGCTTTTGGCTGATGGCCAACGGTCGCAGAAGTTGGTCAATGCGGACATGGCACGACGATATTGACCCGGTAATCCAATTACGATGACGTAATATTTAAAAAGAAAAGAAAAGAAGCCCATATTATCTCACTCCGCAGCACAGGTCTCTCCATTTCTCCGTCTTGGACAAGTAAGTTAATATCCATATCTCTAAGTATGTACGAAAAGTCACCATCGTCCAAGGTGGATTGGTGGGGTGCTATGACTCTGAATCAATATCTGAAGGTCGATACATATTTATTAACACGTTCAATGCGTATCACCTACTATCGGCCCGGAGCGGCGTTTAAACAATATACGCACGGTAAAAGCCAAGTCGACGACCAATTGGCTCAGTGGCGGGGCCCTCCGCCTGAAGCTGCTGCCGACCTAAGTCAATGGTCGCGGGTTCGATCCCCGCATCGGAATAAATATATGTATGGTTTACAAATATTTATTCCGAGTTTGGTAACCTCATGAATTACTTATCTATACGTTGTCATCGCCACTAGATTTTCCAAACAAAAAGTTCGTCTCTGACAAACTCGTAAAAAAACGACAAATGGCAAAGACACTCGTTCCGCACAAATGAGACACCTGGCTTTTTTTCCACTTCCACATCGAACCCGCAACAACTGAACACATACGCGGCGGCCCCGCCGCTAAGCCAATTGGTCGTCTACTTCCTTAGGGTATAATTTTTTTATAGCACTAAATAGATATTTTTATTAGAAGTTTTTTTTTATTAGAGGAGCTGACATATTTTGCTGGTCTGTTTTTGACTTCACGATGCGGATCGGAACCGAAAAATCTAGTGTTTCATAATAATCTTGGCAGCCGTCCAAAACAAAGTATTAAATCATACGTAATTAGAGTGTTTTCGATTCAATTTAGAATAAGAAGTGCTACAGAAACGACGGGAATCAGTCACGAGATAAATTTATCTCATTCAAAGTTATATTTAACAAGATGAAAATAAACTGTCATAATTTCACGACTGGGTCACGACGAATGCGTTCGGGGAATTACCATTCTCACGTGGAAAACCTACTTCTGCTACTTTATTTTTGTACTGACTTCTTATAAGTCACTTTACTCTTTACACAGCGGTCGTATTCGTCATGAGGTAGGGATCTTCATAGACGATTCACTTAACACATTGAAGACGGTATACGCTGAAAAGTGTATAGCCTCAGTTTTCGCACATTTTTTATAATTATCACTACAACTATAATTTTTTTTCATGTATTTATGTTGTCTTTAGTTGCCATTACACAATATTGCATCAGATTCCAAAAAACGTGAATTTCAACAAGAGCCAACAGTTGAAAAATAAAAGACGGGAATTCCCGTCTCTCGTCTTCAATGTGTTTAGAAATTAGTTGCACTGGTTTCCGCTTGTCTTCTGCACTAATCTTTTTGGCGGTTGACTAAGGGCTAATATTTACCAACGGTAATTACGTTATTACGGTAATTACGTTCCTTGGGCCTACGTTGGGCCTCTGGAATTCAACTGCTCGGCGCACGAAAAGTGGAAACTAAGCTATCACTCAGACGCCGGTTTTCTGTGGGAGTGCGGTGCTTCCCAGGGCGAGCCCCCCATTCATGCTACAAACAAATAAAATGCCATTCTTGACAAAGTAAGTATAGTAGTAGTATTTCGCTGGGAAGACACTATCGAAAACGGAAATATGTTTATAAGAGTATTTTCAAAAAGGAGACTGATCATCAAAGAACAAATACATAATGTATCATCAAACGAAATTCAACGCGTTAATCGAATTATACTGAACAATATTTTACCAGAATTAAACAAAGTATCTGATAATAAGTTAATGAAATTTAAATCATACCATACCTACATCTCTCAAAGATCGTTTTTGCAGATATGTATGTATCTATGGGCGGAGTGGATTATAATATGAAATAACGCACAATATGGCAGGAAAAATCAATCATAGAACCTTTTTCGTTGATAGTATCAACGAAAAAGGTTCTATAATTACGACGTAAAACCTTAAAAAACTGTTCGTGATACTGACTTCACAGATAACGTATACAAATGACAGTTCTGACTTTCTGATATGTATTTTGTCTATGAATCGGAGTAGAATTAAATGATACTTAATGGAGATCAAATTTTTTTTAAATATGTCCAGCCAAAAATAAAACATCAGTGACACAAAATGGCAAGAAAAATAAATCATAGAACCTTTTTCGTTGATGCTACATAAAACCTAAAAAAGTCTATGTTCGTAATACTGACTCCACACATTACGTATACAAATGACAGTTCTGACTTTCTGATATGTATATTGTCTGTGAATCAGAGTAGAATTAAATAATACTTAATATAGATCAAATTTATTTTTAAATATGTCCACCAAAAAATAAAACTGACTGTCACTGACTGACACAAAATGATAGGAGAAATCAACCATAGAAACTTTTTCTTTGCTATAGACTTTTTGTAGGTTTTACTACAAAAAGTCTATGTTCGTAATACTGACTCCTCAGATTGTGTAAACAAATGACAGTTCTGACTTTCTGATACGTATATTATCTATGAATAAGAGTGGAATTAAATGATACGTAATGGAGATCAATTTGTTTTAAATATGTCCAGCCTTGTCAATAACTCTTTTTGTGACCCGCTTCCCACACGCTATAGCAGTGCTGCCAACTAAAATACCGAACAAAAGATGTTTTACACTTTGTCTAGTGCTAAAATATAACTTCCGCCGACAACAAAGAACAATAATGTACCCACGTAATGGGATGGATAATCAAGAAGAGTTTATAATAAAACGCATTAACATCGGAAACGAGGCGAATTATATTACAGATATTTCAAGATGGATTTAGTAGGTGCCGAGCGTTAATGAAAATAACTATTAAAAAGTAATATAAAAACAATATCAATTCCTATTTGTTTTTTCCAGCGATCTACACTTACTTCGCTGGTTTAGTGACCCAAAGTGGATTTTGGCCTCTGAAACGAGAGTCCTCCATCTTTGCCTGTCCTGCGCTAATTCTCTGTGTCGACCAACTGGCCCTCGACCACTTGGTCGACACAAATACGCCCTCTTCACACTCCGATCCTGGCCCAGTCACTCAAGGTGACCGAGCCAACGAACTCGATGTGCCTTAATCTAGCGATCAACACGACGACCGTATTTATTCCTTAATTTATATGTTGCTAAAATTGTCTATTGTATAAGATAATTAGCTAGATATAAATTTAGGAATAATTACTATTCCTAAATTTATATCCTGCTAAAATGTGTAGGTAGGCTTGTTTTTAATAATGGCAAGGAGACGATCTAATTGGTTTACCAAGGCGATATTAAGTTTTCAATATTAACTTTTAAGGCAAGGCTATACACGCGCTTATTTATAAAATAAAAAGCGCATAACGATGGTTGCGGTTACAAAACGACAAAATCTCTCTGTTTTTGTATGTATGGACTCAAAAAGCGAAAAAGCTGTAAATGACACAGAAGTCAAAAAATTGTTATTGGATATCAAAAAAATTCTGCGTCGAATGGTCATAACATAATTAATTATCTACCGGCATATGTAATAACTACGGACCTCGTTTTATATGCATACGTGTACCTCACTTAATATCCTGAGCTGCGAATATATCCTGAGCCGTATTTAGGTACTTCTAGAATTTCCGAGAAGAATTGGCCGTAGCTGTTATATGTAGTAGCTACGGATCTAGTTTTTTACGCACACATTTCCCTAACTGATTATCCTGAGCTGTAGATGGTTCAAGAATTTCTGCGAAGAATTGGCCGTAGCTGAAATATGTAGTAGCTACGCACCTAGTTTTCTACGATTTCCCTAACCGCTTATCTTGAGCTGTATATGCTTCTAGAATTTATGAGAAGAATCGGCCGTAGCTGAAAAATGTAGACGCTACGGATCTAGTTTTCTACGCACACATGTACCCCACTAAAAATCCTGAACTACGAAAATATCCTGAGCTGTAGATTCTTCTAGTACTTCCGAGAAAAGTTGGCCGTAGTCTTAGGCTGTAGTTAGAATGGCTAAGATAACATCAGCAGCATGTGATATTAAGTGTGTCGGAATTTCCAAAAGTAATTGTAGAATTACAAAGCGACCCCGCGCCAAATTCCAGAGGAGTTTTATTGATAAACGTTTTGGAACACAAGGCCCGAGTAAAATATGATTATTACGCGTTACGAATGTCCGAAGTGTAGTTTATTTTTATCTTGTATGACGATCGACATAGTGGAGATAATCTTCAAGTAAAGGAGATCTCACTTAGACACTTATCTAAAATATATTTTTTGCCTCCGCAATTCCTAATGACTGCTGCGCTTCACGTGCATTTCGTTTAATAAATAAAAAAAATTGATTCACCAAAAAAAGCAATCATAGATGATTCAAATCGTCAAAACTGAAATAAATCAAGAAAAATAGACGCGAACATTCGGCAACCACGGTTGCCGAAAGCGCGCCTGCGGGGTTGGGTTTGGAAGAAGAGTCGTGTAAGTAAAATGAATGCGGTGAAAACGAAAGCATTTAGAAGTACGTGTGTGATAACACTGACTGATAGAATATGGAATGAAGTTATAAGAGAGCTGTGTGGAGTAAAAGGTGTTGTGACAAAAGTTGTGAAAGGGACGCTTAGATGGTTTGGGTACAAAGAGAGGATGGATGAAAGACGACGATGAAAGGGTCTGTAGTGAAAGACCAATGAGAAAAGACCAAGGAGGGGGGAGGAGGAGGACCATACCTTACCAGATCGCTGAAGTTCACAAAAAAGGCCAGGTCAAAAGTACCCTTAACCGACGAGTTTGTATGTAGAGAGTGATGAGTGTGAAAGAAGCAAAGAAAGTGTGCCAGGATCGTAGCAGATGGAGGTCTGTGGTCTTTGCCTACCCCTACGAGAAACAGGAGTAATAGTATGTATGTATGCAGTTCCTATGGTGTTGGCTTGGTCGATTGCTTTGCATGAGTCAACATTTGCCTATCGCTCGTTTGCCTTCCTATCCTATAAATAAATTAAATCGGACTGCAATCATTTTGCCAAATGTAGTTTATGGTTTTCTAATAACATATGAGATGTTTTTGAACGAATAAGTGCTTATAAAACCCAACTCCTAAAGGTGTCTCTCTTGAAATATTGTCATTAATGTTGTTATTTTCCCTTATAATTTTAGGAATAACAGTTGGTGTTGTGAATTTTTTTTAAATATTAAATAATTTATGTACAATACAACAAAAAATATAAAATATATTAGTAACAGTAAATTTTTACTATATTCTCTTTACCTTTTTTTTTATTCTATGCAGTCCAATAATTTTATTTAAATATCATCACTAAATCGTATCAAGTAGCACTCTCGCGACGTAAATCAATAAATTTTAATGTAAACAATAACAACTAATACACATTCAACCTCCAATTTTTTTGCCATTCGCATACATTTTAGCCGACTAAATACATATATTATTCTAACAAAAAAAAACAGGGCGAGTATAGGCTTTATGTATATATAATGGCAACTAATAATGCACGATTCAATTCATAAGGGTTACAATCAGGCAGGTAGGTGACCTACTTACTTACCGGTAATCGATGTAGCGAAACTCTGGTAAAATTATTTACAATACACTTGCGAAGGCACTGTTTTTGTTTTATAAAAAAATACACATTTACCACAACACGTATTGACGGAGACAGATATAGAGTTGAAAGTTAGAAAATATAGTGAAAATCAATAAATTCCAGCCGCCATTCGGCACAGGACTGGCTGTAATAGAAAATCGCTGCGAACCCAGCGCTGTCAATTCAATACTGGAGTGGAGGCATGCGTAGAGGCGCTAGGCTCGATGCGCGTTGACGTATGAGCGCGGGAAAAGTGACGTGTTATTTTTTTTTAATTCCTACATGACTAATAAAATAGGTGACAATGGCCGTAGTTCTTTCGTACATTCAGTTACAAAAGATTAATGTACTAACTTATTTCACGCTAAATTTTTATATTACAAATGAATAATAAGAAGAATTTATTTATTTATTAAAGCATACGCTGAAATTATATGCTGTCGAATAGTTCTCCGAATTAGTATTTCACTAACTCGGAGCAGAGACTATTTTGGAGAAACCATAACCGTTGGACTAAACGAGTGCTAGAGTGGAGATCCATATCTTGGGAGACAAGAATTCTTTGACGTCATCAGAATAAACTAGGAGTGCCATCAACTTTTTCTTTTAGCAAAATGTTTTTTACAAATATATGTACATACATTCAATTGAACAAGTGGATGGAATCTGGTTTTGTATTCAGTAATAATAGACCAGTTTCGGGATTAATATTATACTCTATATAAGATGCATCCATTTGTTTTTCTATGGAAAATGTTTACATTTTCTGCTCATAGCAGTCTGCAAAACTAGAAACACTAAGTTGCCTGCATATAGGTAAAATTTCAAATTATGAATGAAGTTAAAAGAGTTGAAGCCCCGAAGGAAGGAACGGAGAAATTGGGCCTCTGTATTTCATCACTCACTGAAAGAATAGACGCAGCAAGTTCGCAGAACCCTTTTTTCTGAATGTGGTATTTCCCCAGTCAAGTAGACCCATTAGACGTAAGAAATTGATGAAAAAACGTTTTGAGAAATTGCGCGGGAAACACCATCTTAATAAAAAGATTCCATAGCCAGAGGCAACGCACATAAAACGTAATCGCCCCATTAAATACGGCTTGTCTCGTAGGTCAGGGCATCTTAACAACCGGGTAAATGCAAAATGAGGGGTTGTCATGTAAAATGTTACGCAAGGGGGTGTATTTTCTATTCCGATGTGTTATTACGGTTCAACGTCCGCCATAACGGGGTCAGTGGAGGCATGCATGGTTGTACGTCGTTTTTGCAAGACTCAAATGTCATTAAGAGTGATCGTTCTGTCTCGAGTTCTCCTAAATCGTTAATAAAGATTGATATGATTTTATTATATTTTTATAATTATTTTAGATATATTTTTTTTATTATACGTTTACTTTCGGATGTACATACATTTAGAATTAGGTTTAAGGGGATAAAAAAACTTTATTTGACATCTTTTTTTAACTAACTAATTTTGTTGGCGCAGCGACCCAAAATGGATCTTAGCCTCCGAACAGATCTTACGCCACCGTGCCCTGTCCTGCACCACCTCCTGCCAGTTACAGACTTGAAGGTTGCGCAAGTCATCTTCAATCATGTCTCTCTAGTGGGCGACCCACATACCAGTTGGGCGACCCACATACGCTCTCTTGACTGCGCGATCCTCCTCCATCCTCTCCACGTGGCCCAGCGAACGAAGTCGGTGAGCCTTAGTCACTCCTATTACATTAGGTTGGGCCACCAGATGCTTGATTTCGGCATTTTTTCGATATCGTTTCGCATCTGTTTTTCAAAAATTAAAACCTTAATAATATACAAATTAAAAAAACAAAGAGAAAATAATTTTAATCTCATGAGTGTCATAAAATGTTCTGGCGCTGGTTTTCAGCAAGAACCAACGTGGTCAGATCGCGGACCACAGTGACGACATTGCTACGGTCACACACACACATACATACATACACATACATCCATATATATAGTACTACTCATACACATACACATTGTTATTAATACACATACAAAACAATAAAATTAAAAAAAACAACTAAATCATGTAATAAATTCACCGCAACCAAAAGAACAAGTTTCTGTTTGCATACCTACTTAAAATTAGTTTTTTGTATTTTTTTAAACATACTTTAAAAAACCCTAATGTTTAGCTCGTCCATGGACGATGGGCAAGAAGCGCCAATAACTCGGTGGTAAAGATTGATCTCCAAAAAAAGAACCGAAGACTATCCTGTCAGCAGGGTAGGAGCAAATGAAGATCTATTCTAACACTATAACAAGTTGTAGTAGAAAACCAGCTACCTCCAGCGGTATTTCTGAACCGACATGACATTGGAACCTTCAAAAAACTAAGACCACACATTTTTTCAAGGTCGACAACGCATCTACAATGCCTGTGGCACTGCGGATGTCTATTGCTTTCAGAGCAGCGTTGATTGCTTTTCAACCGATGACACGCCTACTCGTCGCCTTCCTAACCGATAAAAAGAAGAAACTTCGCATTGGATCACACGAGAGATAAAATAATTTATTCAGTTAGATAAAGGATACTTATTAAGTGTATGGTTATCCCATCAATTCGCATTGATCCAGCGTGATGGATTACTATCCATTCCTCCGTAAATGGGGAAGCCCTTGCCAAGTAGTGGGATATATATGCACTGTGAAAGAAAAGTACACAAGAACGTAGAACGCAAAAATAAACATTTATAAATCGTAATAAACCCTTTACCTCTTTGGTCGGGAATTGTTTCCGCGAAATAAATTAAGGAATTATATATGAAGGTTCACAAGTAGGGCAAACAAACGGACTGATTGCGTTTGACCATTGAGATTTGCACGAAGTATTTGCCAATACTAACGAGTTGGGAAATGAACGTTCGGATATAATGAAACGCCCTAATATATATATATATATATATATATATATATATATATATATATATATATATATATATATAGGTTATGATACCAACTAACATAATGTAACTTACCAGTTATACGTAATACATAAAAAAATTAGTTTTTTAATCGGGCAAAAACTTGACATTGGCACCCTTTCTTTCCAGCAATTGAAATTAATAACAATAAACCTAGTATAGTAACAAGACTCATTAGGTGTTAGTAATACAAAATACGGGTGTGAGACATGGAAAAGTACGAAAGAACTAGTATGAAAACTCCAGGTATTCGTCAACCGCTGCCTACGCCGAATCTTAAAAGTATATATGCCAGATAACATGGTCCCCAACGAAGAGCTGTGGAGAATAAGCAAAGAGAACCCGATAGATGTCCAGATACGTCGACAAAAATAGAGATGAATAGGGCATACTCTCCGGCACCACGCCAGTCATATCCCCAAACAAGCTCTCAAATGGAATCCGCAGGGGAAAAGAAAATGTGGGCGCTTAAAACAAACTTAGCGGCGTACTGTGACGGCCGAAGTGCAGTAGATGGGTCTATTCTGGGAGCGAAGTAAAGCGTATGGCCGCCGAAGGTTGAGATGGAGAAACGTCGTGTCAGCCCTTAACCCCACTAGGGGGACTTAGGGCTCAGAGAGAGAGAATCCAACATACTCGTCCTATGTTAGTATTAATAGTAATATATTATAATACTTATCGTATTTTTTATAATATAGCTTGGCTATAATATAATAATAATTTCTTTCTTTACATTTTTTTGGACACTGAACCAATCGGTAGTTATGTGCAATAAATTGGGTTAATTAAAAGATTTTCAATTACCCATTGTTTTACCATTTAGTCAAGATAAAATGGCGTGCAAAAAATAACATTTTTGTTTAAATGTAGTCCAAATTTCACGCATATAAATAATTATAGGTACATATAATTAATAACTGACCATTCCCTCGTATTCTATCATGTCATATGTAAGAGAATTTTATGGTATCATATGTAAGAGAAGTAAAATTGGATTTGAATCGGCAAATCACCTTTGTGATAACATCTTTGTGATTTTAGTAATGTTGACATCTTGTTTACTGATAAAACGTGTTAGTACAGAGTAATGACACACCACACAAATATTAGCATCCGAAGCGCACATTTGAACAGTCTACGACAAAGACATATATACTCTGCGAAATTATCTAAACGAGGAAAGGATATTTAAAAGGTATTTAAAGATAAAATTAGGTTTGTTTTCTTGTACCGAGGTATTGTTTGGAATAATTCCCGGCTACAATTCCACACAACTTGCCATAAAAAAGTTTCTTCCCTACCATCTGGATGAATGGCGATCCAATACGGTGCGTTTTTCCCAAAACTTCTTTCCAAGCACCAATGCCCTGTGTGGTGTTGGTGAAAGTCTTCTGCTTATTTTTCAACGAATCTTTTTTAATATTTTCCAAATTCCTCATCCGAAAATACATAGAGACATATCGTCACGCCTGTCTCCCGTAGGCGTAGTTAGGGGCACAGATCTCCATTTGCTACGATCTCGGCATACCTTACTTGCTTCCTCCACACTCATTACTCTCCTCATGCAAGCTCGCCGGTCAAGGGTACTCTTGACCTGGTCTTTCTTAAAAACTTAAGCAAATTGGTCAAGGTATGTTTTCCGTGGTCTTCCCCTACCGACCCTTCCAGCCACATTCGCAACATAAATTTCTTTTGCCAGTCCTGTTTCGTCCATCCTCTCTATATGCCCAAACCATCTAAGCATCCCTTTCTCAACTTTTGTCATAAAATATAATAAAAACAACACAATAACAAAAAAAAAACAAAATACAATCTAAAAAGTCACTATCCTACTCTCCGGTGCGCTTTGTGGCAAGATAACTTTTGCGCGGACCCACTAGTGTTTCTTTTAGTGTTTATTAAGTGGACAGTCAAAACTTTTGTCAGTATTAAGTGGACAGTGAAAACAGAATCGCTGACGGCCGTTTTTCGGTAAGTTTTGGTTTAAGTTCCAGGTAAATCCACTTCATCCAGCAGGAAAACATACATTATTAATTTTCTGTTAATGTTTGCTTGTCGCGGATCTTAGCTAAGTAAAACTTTTGACTGTCCACATAGTGATGGATTTCCGCAAAGTAACGCCTGACTCCATTAATCATCTATACGTATTAATAAAAAGCATTCTTCAAGCGAGGTCCTCACCTTGGATCTCTATCAAAGAGAGGACGTGTGAGGTACTTACAATAGTCCTGATACACTAGGACATCTCCTGTTGATATAATCACTGGAAAAAATAAATGCACAGAGCGCAGAGAATAAACTTTACACTGTAAAACAAACATTGAATGAGGTGTGCATATATTGTATCTCACTGAGATTGTATGCAAGGTGTCGTCTTATTTGGCCTTGTCGACGTCGACTTTTTTATTTATTTTTTATCTTTATAACTTGAATGTACATAATATGTACATAAACGAACGTTATCGTAGTTATTTTATTTTATTTTTTATTTTATTACAAAAGGTACAGTTACAGACTACAGATTAAAGAAAATATAATATAACAAACATGCAAAAGAATTTAAGGTAAATCTGAAGTCCAGTTACAACTATACACAACAATTACAATTTATATTTAACAATAACAATATGAGGGATTTATAATTTTCATTCATATATATAATTAGGTAGACAAACACTAAAAGAAGAAACATAAATTAAGATAAGTATGTAAGACTATATCAGATAAAGACTATATCAGACAAAAATTAAGATAAGTATCTGTGAGACTATAAAGTTTGATCGGCAAATATTACCGCATTGTAAAAACATGGGAAAAATACAAAAAAGAGCATACCCACGTAGTTTCTTCTACTGTTTCTCCACCGTCTAGAGGTACCGCATTACGAAATGGTGGTAAAGCTTGATTGTTAGCGGATTGACGTAGTGAAAAATGAAATAAATTACTACTTAATAATTTTATTATTAATTATAATCATAATCTTAACCCGTAGGAGAGTAAAAAATACGAATCTATTTTATATAATACTGACATTAATTATATTGGCATTTTAATTATAATAATTATATTGGCATTACCACTCACTGACATTAAAATTGGAAAAACGGCAATAGGTGGTGGTTGGGGGGGGGGATAACTTAGTTTGGAGAAAATGTTCTGATGGAACTCACAGTGTAGAAAATACTTCCAAACCTTGAAGATCTGAACCTGATAAAAAGTTGCTCGACGGCCCCACGGAACCTTAATACTTACCGAGGTCGCCCTCGAATAAAAAATTGTAACAAGTGGGAATACATTGAAATCCAAAATGGCGAAAAACAAAATGGCCGTAATACAAAGTAAAATCGTCTTTTGTGGGCCAATTTCGCTGAAATTTTAGCAGAAGCCCGAAACACTCACGTAGTTTCGACGGCCCGCCACAGCCGGGCTCCGGAAATTTAGTTACAATATACAAGCGAAACTGGAGCTAAACGAAAACTGAATGAACATTAGAGGATTAGCGGTAGAACTAATTCTAATTTAAAAATTGTAAATCACCAGTGCAAGCTGTACATTTTTGTACCTTCGGGACCTCCAACTTTAAACTGCAACTCGTACCAAGCTCGGTAGCCAAGCTACCATTTCGACGCCGGTTTTCTGCGGGAATGTGGTACTTCCCCGGGCAAGGCGGCCCATTTATGCTACTGACAAATATTATGCCCTTCTGGACAAAGTATTCGTCTGCAGCGTCGCTGTCGCTCTACCACTAGTAAACTTGTAGGTGCCTTTGAATCAGAGATGCGGGGCGCGCCGTCCCTTCCCCATTTAGTCCGTCACTAGGTATATAGCCACTAGATATACCTACTCGTTTGCCTTCCTCCTCTATTTAAAAACACACCACTGACAGTTAGTGAGTAGTCCGTTATAATAATAATAATAATAATAATATTCTTTATTCAAGTGACCAGTGACTCATTATGGTTAGTAAATAATATTTCTTATAGACTAGGTTAGTTACATGTTGTATGTTACAAATACGCACGAATCACCGCTGTACCGTCCCGTTTGCGACGGAACAACAATGATTCATGTATATGCAATCTAGTCTATTGGATATCATGCTCACAATTCTGTTGGCACTACCCCGTACCCTTCGCACCAGAGACCCGCATCTTTTTCTCATGAGGGCATAAAAACAGTCAACACGCGCTTCAGCGAACATCCCTGAGGCACTGCAGTATCGAGGTAGCCCCAACAGCACCCTGAACGCGTTATTATACTGAACGCGGAGGGCATTATAAGATTTTTGAGTATATCCCGCCCACAGGCTGCACGTGTAAAAAGATGTACAATATGCTCTAAATAATGTAATTTTAACGTAAGGTGAACTACGTGCAAACCTACGAGCAAGCATATTCGCCCTCACTGACAATGCCCTCCGCTCCCGTTCAATATCAGTATCGTCTTTTAAATCAGAAGTCAGATAGTGTCCAAGATATTTAAAATTATTCACCCTATCTAGAATACAATTATTTAATAGTACCGGTGTACCGGTTATATTGCATATGCGAGCATTGTGCATTTTCTTTTAGAGTTTATAAATAAAGTAATAAAATACAAACACTGAAAGCAATTTTATTTAAGATCGCCCGCACACCGCCAGACGATGTTAGCGTTACGAGTAATCAATAAAATATCGATTTCAGCTGTAACGACCCATTGACGGATCCCGGAAGCGGTCGTAAATTTATTTATAATGATTGACTACTTAAATGTCGATTAGCTAAAGTGAAATAACGATACGTTAGAATTTGCTAGCAACAGGTTGTATTAGTATTTATTGGTAAGACCGCCTTCTGTAACTTTCAATAAATACATAAGATAAAAAAATAAATTATTTTCAGGTCTTTGATTATATTATTTTTTTTATATTTTTGCAGGGGTTGGCAGAGACCACATAGCTTCATCCGCTACCATTCATCGCAGCGAAACGGCTCTCCATTGGTCGCTGTTGTTTATTCTCCATCTTTCTTTTCAGTATATATTCAGTTTCAAAGGCGATATAAAACCGTAATTCACTGCCAAATTCTTAAGATTGTGTTGTTGAGGTTTTTTCAGTAAGCTATGAGGTAGACAGAAGCGTAAATATATTTTTATTACTCCCGCCCACTGGAGTTCCTATCTAGAATTTCATGAGAAGTCAAACAAATAATTTTGAATAGTATATCGACGCAAAAAAGCGAAAATGTAGTAAACCACGAAGTAAAAACTTACACCAAAACAAAAAATCTTTTAAGATTTCCGAATTAATTTTATCTGATCACTCAAAAATGGCCGGTTTCACCTCTGTACAAAATTTTCTATTAGTTGTAGAGCTGTGAGACTCAGAACATTCGATTTATTTTTTAGCTTTTTTTTTTTATTTGAATGTGCAATAAAAATTTTTTGACATCTGTGGTTTCGCTTTTGACATCGGTGGTTTGATTATATTTATCAACCAAAAACCACAGAGTGAATTCGAAAACATATTTTGTGTTCAGATAGGTTAATTATAAGTCATTATAAATAGATTTACTCGTTTATACCAAACTTTTCGATGACTGATGTCTAATGTTTATTGCTTTATTATCTTCTATTAAGATAAAACTAAAAAAAATACAGAAATTTAATTCACTTGGGGAGCATATTGAACGTAGATTCATTTGTGTTTAGGGGCCTTTCATAAATTACGTAACACGAATCTCATAATTTTTGGACCTTCCCTCCGTCCTTGTCATACCTGGTAACATTTGTGTGAACTCCCTCTGCTGGTGTGACGTTACATATACAATGATATTTTGCAACTTCACATTTAAAAATGACTATATCAAAACAGCACTTCCAATATTATCTAAATGTTTTTTCAATATCATAAAATTGATAATGTGGACAGTCAGAATTACACAAGCATACAAAAATGGAAAAATAATAATATGATGGAAAAATGTGTGTTTTACGAGAAGAAGTGGACTTACGGGGAACTTCAAACTAAATCTTATCGAAAAAACGGGCGTCAGCAACTTTCTACTTACTTGATAGAAAGTCAAACACACATGCATGCACATGTGTCAGCTGATGGAAAGCAATCAACGCCGCCCATTGACATCCGCAGAGCAATAGGCAATGCAGAAGCGTTGCCAACCTTAAATAAATGTGTAGGCTTGTTTTTTGAAGGTTGCAATGTCGTATCGGGTAATTCGTCCACTGGACATACTATATTTCTCAGCCACAGTTGTGCACATTTTATTTTATTTATTTTATTTTATTACAATAGGTACAGTTACAGACTACAGATTAAATAAAATATAAGATAACAAACATGCAAAAGAATTTAAGGTAAACCTGAAGTCCAGTTACAACTATACACAACAATTACAATGAATATTTAACAATAACAATATGAGGGATTTATGATTTCATTCATATGTATAATTAGGTAGACAAACACTAAAAAAAGAAACAAAAATTAAGATAAATATGTAAGACCATAAAGATAAGTTTTAAAAGAATTTAAACTAATATTAAAAATATCTGTGTGAGCACATATACAATTATAGCTTCTACACATTCTGCTTATCGGACTATTTTGTGTGACATTATTGTTGGAGTCGGGCAAATTAAAGATTTGTGGAGTGCGCATGGATCTCGTCGGCACCTTAAGGTGAATAGTTGACAGCAGTTGACCCCCCAAGATTACCGTTATAGCGGAGCATTATGAAACAGAAGGAAAATATATAAACGTGTTACAAATAAACAGTCCTCTCGGGAACAAATAAACAATTTAATCCCTCATTAACCTATTATGTTTATTGCAAGTGGGTCGTATAAAGTTCCTATTTAAGATGCCACGTGCATTTGCTTATTCAATAACGGATAGACTGCAGATTGCATTGCAGGAATTAAATGAAGGTCGCACATTAGCTCAATCATTCTATTCTGTTTAGTAGAATAAAATAAGAATAAGCCGGACGTGGCGATAATCAAGGACCATAAAAGGATTTATAAATTAAATAAAGTCATTTTCTGTACATATTTTGCTTTTTGACTTTGTTAAGTATTTATGGTTAAAGTTCTGTAAAGCAGAAAAGTTCAGTTGGTAAGGACTATGCGATGTAAGTTCGTGTCCATGCTTTAGTCACATTCCAAAAAGAATAAACGTAAACAAGGATTTTTCCACCAACTTACACAACTGACGTTGTGTTTTTGTTTCATTTTCACAATCTCATATTATTATCAGTTATATTGTTTAATTGTGGTGGTGTATTATACAACAAAGTTCGACTACGGCGTATGTGTAAAGTAATATGAAATAGCCGCGTTACACGACTAGAGTAAGGAAAAATCTATAGGTTCGCGTCAGCAACATACTAATGCTTAAGTTATACACACTCACAACATCAAACACAGTTAATGCGCGCGCAGCTGCCTACGTACACGTATTACGCCAAAACATTGTATGTATATACCCGATTGTATGTCTGTGCGTTGGACGATTCACAGTTGGATAAAGTTTTGTGAGTCACGTCAGCAACATGCTGTAGTAATACCAGCATTTAATATTACAATTAGTTTGAAATAAAAAAATATAGTTTTAAGCTTTCACTTCTTTCTGCCAGCAGTCCTCACGACTGCCTCCGAGTTTTTTTTAATGAATGGAGTGATCGAGTGAATTTGTTAATTGAAGGTGAATAAAATTCTTAAAAAATCTCGGACATATATTTTATTATTTTTACTACTTTGTAAATACTAATAGAAAAATAAAAGACTTGCACGCATTTAAGTGACGAATGTTTTAAGGCAAACTTCAATTCTCACAAGAGAGACAACAAAATAAATAATGAATGATAATTAGCCATATCTACCACTAAATGTCAAAACAAATTAACAGCGACTGGCCTCGGTTGTTTATACACGAAGTTGTTTACAGGGGAACATCAAAGAGCCTTGGACCTGTTTGCATTAGCTAATTGAATCGATGGAGTCGACAGATGGGCGTGGGAGCCTAAACACCACTTATGGTAATGAGGATGGATGACGTATAAACTCTTTAAGGAATCAGTAAAAATATTTACATATTTATAGATCTGTTAAAATAAATGTGTAAAACTGAATGGTTGAAATATTAGTTTTCTTTTAGCTATGCCGCTCATTGCATCGCTCGATTGATGACCCCATGGGTAATTATATTTATATATCAACGCAAAAAAGCAAAAACATAGTAAACCGTAAAATGAACTTCCCACAAGAGTCAAAAATACTTATTGGCTTTAAAAACTTTATCGAAAACTGAACAAAATAATATAATAATATCTCAGGGTACATTATAAAACATCACATTATATAACTAAATATCCATAAAAATATGTGACATCTAGGGAGCAGAAGATGTAACATCAATGTGAACCTCAGCGCCATCTGTGTCCAACTACCACAGTGACGAACATCGAAACATAAAATTATCTCCTTTTCTTACTAGGTGAAAATATACAACGCTATGTACAGCAAAGACATTGTTTACTAGAACAAATACACTTTAAAATTACTAAAACACAGATCAGATACAATTTTTAATCAATTTTTCAAATACAGGTTAGTTTTAACGTTTAACTAAATTTTCTATTGGTTTTGGATCTGTGATACTCAGACCATACGACGCAGTATTTTTTTTCCGATCCGATTTTCGCTTTTTTGCTTCGATATATCCTAATGATACTTTAAAGTAAGTCAGTTTCCTAGATTTAAAACTAGTGACGATATACATATTCATTTCCGCGCTAAGCTCAAGTGGCGAAGGCGCCTTCGCCGGAATGCTCACATATTCTTTCTTCTTTCGTCTATTTTATGTAGCCCATATTACCCCTCTTATCTCAAGACTCGCTTTGTATTTTTCAAAACAGTAAGTAAAAAAATAAAGAACGATCCGATTTTTCCCACCAACTGTTATCAACAACAACATCATTGAAGTTGAATTGTTATTTCATTTCTATGATCATATGTTATTATCAGTTATATTGTTTAATTATAATGAAATATAGATTAAGGCGTATAAGTGGAGTTTTTAAATTAACTGCTAAATCCCCTAGAAGGTTTTGGTAGAATAACCACCATTTTATCAAGACATTGGCATTGTAGTTATAGCTAATTGCCATTACAAAAGAAAAAAAAAACGTCAATGTCAAAATTTGGTCTCCATTTTAGCACCAACCTACAGTCGGTTCTTAGTTAATCTATTGCCACTTTAGTTTCATGATATTCAAGGATAATATAAAAATGAAACAAATACAATATTGGAATAAGTGATTTTTATTTTATGTAACTTCATTTTCCATCTCAAGCATTATTTGAGTTAAAATAATTATATAATGACTACACAACAATTATATCATTATATACTCTATCAGCCGAAAATATAAAACTTTGGTACTTAGCTTATAACAAAGATACATTACATTTCAATTGGTGTCTTTTCATTCCACAGATTATAATTGTTCGATTGCATTAAATTCCCGCCTTATAATTACAAAGTCCATTTAACAACAAGGACTAGACCGTCACTGTAAGCATTTAATAAAAATACATAAAGGAAAACTAGAACACAACAACTATATTTATCACATAAATGGATCATCTATGATGAATATATACAATTATATTCTTTTTTTAAAATATACTATATGTTAAGGCACAAAAAAGCCGGCTTCAAGCCATAAGGACTCGAGTATGTACAAATTTGGCCCCAAACTAACACCATTACAGAAACATTGACGTTTTAGGGTCGGTATCAACTAGAGCTGTGATTGGTGGATACAATATATTAGCAATATAGCAATTGCACTAGAATATAGACATGTAAAATGTTCAAGTTATTTAATTATAAGATTTCCTTGATTCAAAATGTGGTTAAATACCACCAAAAATGGTAGTTTTAAATAAACATTGTATTCTCCTTACATATAACTCTGTAGTAATCATTAACAAAATATAAATACATGACTCTTCAAAGCACTGTGTAGACGTGTCGCTTAGACCATGCAGTCAAATGACAATTGCATTCGAGACAAAGATAGCAATATACGTCTGCACTGTGCAAACATTACAGATATGTTAAAATTGTAAGGAAATATTGTTAAGATGAGAATTCCTTTAGCAATACTATTATGCTAAGTATATTAGTGTAGAATATACTTTAATGGTAAAGTTCGAATGACGTAGCAAGTCGGAAATATCGCAGAAGGTAGCTGTTTCCACAGTGCTTGTCCTTTAAAAAGAAGTTTTGGATAAAATGCAAAGTACTGGATCGCTACTCATCCAGATTTAGGTTCCTTTATGTCTGACTCTATTTTTTCTACTTTGTTTCTAGTGTCTCTAGCACCGCTCGTCTATCACAAATGTGGTTGGTTAGTGCCGGCCCTAATGTCAATCTAAATTTATTTAATGTTTATAAAACTGTAAGCCTACAAAGAACTTTCTATATGCTATATAACACTCTAACAGCCGACAGTCTTTCCGTAAACTATAATGCTTTACAATCACAACAACGCTGATTTTGGAAATTCCTTTACATTTTTGGAAATTGTTATAGATGTTGATTTTCGGTTTCTAAGGTAACCTTAAGCCATTGGCTTAAATTATTGTTTGAATACCAAATTTATTGCATTATTCTTACTCACAAAGAAAATTTAGTCTATTAATAAATACAATAAAAAAAAACAATTTTTTTACAAATGAATCTTGTGCAATCGCAATTTTAAAATCAATATCGATTTTGTGACAATTTTATTATTAATTGAAAGACATTATCCACGCACTATCATTTTAAAATTTTAATTTATAGGTTTACAAGTTTATTTATGTATTTAGAAATGTAGTTATGCAAAGATCTATCTTTAATATTTAATTAAATATGAATAATAGCGATTTGCGATTAAATTCCATCTGATTATCGATATTTGTAATAAAACCATATATAAATTATCATGTGCATTTTACAATATTAGTAATTTCTTAATTTGTTAAATGTCAAAAAACAAACAGAGTGTGATTGCTCTTAACGCTGTTTCGTTCTATAGTTTAGTAAAACATAATTCAAAATATACTATAAGTTCATAAACCTCAGAAATTATATGACATAACGTCACCTTCGATTCCAGATCGAAAGTATCCAGGTTATTTATATCTAAGACTGCCAGCACACAACATTGCATTGTATTTTTTAATATTGGAATCTTTGTGTAAATTAAAACATCTCTAATTTATACGTATAACTTTTCTATGAAACTCTTTTCCAAAGTGTTGAAGACCTAGAAGTAGAAGTTTCTTAAAGTTTACCGAATTAGAATATTTAGATAGCGTATAATGAATACTTTTATTTTAAAATAATACGTATAATAGCGGTTATCTATCTGGGCGGACGTTAATTTTTGAGCTATACGGGATTTGATATAAAAAAGTTGCAGAAATAAAATTTAATGTTAGCGCAAAAATAGATATAATATTGTGGATACAAATATGCACCTCCATGAAACTCTAGACCGCGCCGTTCACTCGAGCGATTCAAGGAATAATCGAGTCATTCCCGGCGCGCGACCGAATCGAATGTCGTTTATAGTCTATGTGACGTACACGATACGCTCTCACTTGACCCTTTTCCCAACAGTTGACAGTTAGCGCGTCTCTGTTATATTTATTATAAGTAAATCATATATTAGTAAATTAGAGATTATATTCGACGTAGTATTATAATTATTTAATAATTTAATCGTTTTATCAATTTTATTAGTGCCTACATATTTTGTGGACAATACATAAAATGTTTCACATATATTACTTTAATTACAAACAAATTATAAGACAAGATAGTATCTTCATATATACATTTAATAAATATATTTTAATACATAATTTTAAATGTAAAGATAAATATAACCGCTTTGTTTTTTGAATATGAAATGACAATATTATTAAGTCGTTTAACACTATAGTTTCATAATGTTTTAAAAACATGTTACATAATATGCGATTAAACGACCATTTTCATATTAATTTTAAGATGGATTTTTGTTTGGCAGCCTTAGAATAATATTTTTTTTTCATTTAGATAAACATACAGTTGATGCACAGAGATCATAAAACTAGTATTTTTATAATATTCTATTCAATATACTCTCATTCCAACGCTTAACGTATCACAATATCCTATATATACAAAGCAAAGAATACAATACGGGAGTACACTGTTTTATTTCTTTATTAATCTTGCAACTATTATTGATAATACCCTTGACACATTAGTGAGTTTTCGAATAATTAATTTAGTATATCCTTGGGATGCATATTTGCATTAAACTAAAATCCAAACCTTACCCCAGGTTACAAAAACAATAATAAATATTCACCACTAGATTTGTAGTGACACACGAAACAGGTCTCATTGATAAATTATGTTTTATAATTGTTTTGGATAGTTATTTTCTTTAAAGTAGGTTTATTTGAATTTTAGAATAATTATGGTGTAGTATTGGTGGACTGCCTGATAGACTGATGATAATAACGTATTGTGTACATTTGCCTCACAAATGCTTCGCCTTCGAAAGATAATGTATATGTTTCTGAATTCTATTAGATCCGGTTATACTCTTTATTTAATGTTCTGCTGCTTTTCGCTTTTTCAGGATACAAATTATTTACCTCAAACTCGCTAATGAATCGCGGGCTTTACACAATTTACTTTTTTTTTAGGAAAACATTCTAAAATCATCTATATACATCCACGACGGCTATTGGAAAACAAAACTAGTACTTCATTGTCTTTGCATTAAGGAAACCTTGATGGCTTAAGTGGTCACTCACGCCTTCTTCATACCCGTGTCGTCGAATATGTCATGGTAGTCGTTGAGCAGTATGTCGACCACGTTGTTCTGCTGTATGCAGTCGATGGCTATGTTCTCCAACTTGTCGGCCGGTGCCCAGAGTAGGGTCGGGCCGAACACGATCGCCAGGTTCGCCGTGTGCATCCTGTTACGATCGCTGTACTGTGTTACCCTGGAATTTGTACAATATAAACGGTAAATACAGTGTACCCGCGGTTATCCGGACTCTATCCAATCCGGCGCCCCCTGTAATCCGAAAAGCCTATGACTACTGATTGTACATAAAAATTTCGGCAAATCTTCACTAATATAATGCATGATTGGACAGGTTGTAACTTGTACACACCACCATTATCGTTTTTGTAAATTCTATAGCACTGATGATGTTATTTTTATAATAAAATATTAGCTCTCCATTGTTATGTTTAATTTACTAAATTCCATATTCATATTATAGTATACATAATTATGATTCGTAGTTCACATAGGTCCCTGTAAATTTACATCCTCCAGTAACAAACACACATTATTTTTCTGCTTTTGTTTGCATGTCGCAGATCTTAGCCGAGTGAAAAAGTAATTCGTTTAACAAATAATATTGTTTTATTGTTATGACTTTTAAATGACATTTCAAATTCTACCTTCACAACAAACTTCTGTAAAATAATGCTTATAATTATTTTGTTATGGGATAAGAAGGCAAACGAGTAGGCGTATCACCTGATAGAAAGTAACCAATGCCGCCCATTCGCAGCGCCTCACGCAGTGCAGGAGCGTTGTGGGTCTTTAAGGAAAGTGTCATTATGGGTTGGGCCTCCGGAACTCAGCCGCTCACCGGATAAAGCTCGGTAGCTAAACTACCACTCAGACGCCGGTTTTCTGCGTGAGTGTGATACTTCCCCGGGCGAGCCGGCCCATTCGTGCTACAGATAAATAATATGCCATTCTTGACAAAGTATTCGTCTGTAGCGTGACTATACCACTAGAAAAATCAATGGATATAAATTAAGACTCACTTTAAAAGGTGTTCAAGTAGAAATTTCAAGGTATCTCTGTTACATTCCGGCAGAGTTTGTACGATGTCCCTGAATTCTTTTATCCTCGCTTCCCTTGGCTTTATCGCTGAAAAGGTAAAAAAGTACATACTATGATTTTCTTTTAACTCCTCCAGCTCAGACAGAAAGAATATAAACATAGCGACGCAAAAAGCGAAAACGCTGTAAATGACACAGATGTCAAAAAATTTTCCGTTGCATTTCGGGATCAGAAAAAATACAGCGTCGCAAGACGCATCTGAGTCGCACATCTACGACAGATTATTCCTCGCTACTGCTCAGCTTCGTTTCGTGGTAACTTTAAATACACCGCAACTGAGTAACAGAACAACTTGCCACCACCTCTTCGTGACTTGCATACTATAAATATGTTTAAAAAAAATAGAAGAATCTAATTTTAAGTGTGCAAACACGGCCTCGTTCTTATGGTTGCGGTAAATTTATTACATGATTTAGTTGTTTTTAATTTTATTGTATTGTATGTGTATGAGTAGTAGTATATATATGGATGTAAGTGTATGTGTCCGTATCAATGTCGTCATTGTGGTCCGCGATCTGACCACGTTGGTTCTCGCTGAAAACCAGCGCCAGGTGCTCCAATAGAACGTCTGGCATTAAACATTTAAACTTTATTTGTATCGATGTACACAACACTAATATTATACAGGCTGTCCCAGAACTCAACGTCAAGCCGAAACAGGGTGACAGGATTGATTAAATCATGAGAAAAATCAGAAAAAAAATCTATCTGAAGATCTTAAAATTAAGAATCTACCAAGAGCTTGTGCGAATAAAAAACATTTTAACTGAGTAAAATGGGTTGGCAAAAATCGGGTTACTTGAGGTTTTTATTTTTACTCGTTTTTTTAGTATGAAACTAACAAGTATTAATCAGGATTGTAAAATGTACCATTTTACAATCCTGATTAAATACGCCAACTTTTAATGGCACTTGCCAAGGTACTCTAGTACTTTTTTTTTAAAGGAGGGCCTTTCAAAGTCGACAAATTTTGAAAATTTTAAATTTATAGTTTAACAAATAGTTTAATTCTAGGAAACTTGGGGCAATTGTGTCATTATTTTTAATGTGATTCTAGAAATGTTATTTAGGGTTACGGTTCCAAAGTTTAAATGAACAAAAATAATAAAAATTAACCACAATGACCGAAAAATGGTTACAGTTCGACTAAATTTCTAGGCTTTTCTTAAATGCCCATAATTTTCAAACTGCATGGGATAGATTTTTTTTCTGATTGTAACCACCATTCGGGGCTTGACGTTGAGTTCTGGCACACCATGTATAACACGTGAGGGTGATAGCTACAGATATGCTACTATACTTACAACAAGCGGCGAGAACCCTGGCAAACATGGAGAAGGGAATGAGCGGCTCCTTCAGTTCTCTGAAGAACAACTTGAGGGCTCCAGTCAACACGTGGATGTCTGTGTTGTTGGCAATAACCGATTGGTTCTTCTGGTCTACCTGTAAGTAAAAAATTGGCGATTATTATATTAAAAAAAAAAAGAAAAGCGTTAATGGACGCTTGGTAAATGTGAAACATTCACTACGGCTCGGCCTCTACCGTATGCTCACGGCCACGTGTGAGTGAACCTGTATAGAGTCGACTGGAGGAGAGCGTAGCCTGAATCGAGACGACGTCTCGGTCTACAATTTCACTCTCGCATCCCGCGATAAGATGTTTCACATCAAAATGATATAACAATACGATGTATGTGGTGATTGTCACGATACATTCTTTTACTCCACATAGCTTTCTTATAACATCATTCCTTCCTTCCAAAGTTACCCAAACACATATTTCTTAACGCTCTTCTTATTTCTGCATTCAGTCTGGTTTCACTACCGTACATCAGAGTCCTAACAAGCACTCCCCGATGAACCGCCCGTCGGGCCTTTTTAGGCACATTCTGATTTTTCCCAATGGAGTGTAGGGCTCCATGAACCTGATCACCAGGTTTCACTCGCCTTTCATAAAAAAATCTAAATATTATTTTCAAAATGAATTATGTCTGCTTAAAACAACTCCGTACCTCTAACCGGATCTTCTGAACCTGGCTAAGGTTACCACTGGCCCGGTACAGTCCATCCGAACACATGTTGTCTTTGGTGCTCTCTATCTCCTTCACGCACGCCCACACGAAGTCCGGGACGCGTGGACTGGTCACCGGGCAGACTTCCTCGAGCTTGCGCCCGAAAACTGGCTCATCTGTTGACAGGAATACATTTGGATCTTGAAATATCTTGTAACTGAGTAAGCAATTATGTGAAATTATAATCGACACGTTCATAGACAACGACTCGCTCTGTTAGTTCAAGTTAATTTTTTTTCAGTGCCGGCGATTCCAGTGGCGACTTCATGTTCATTCTGTTAACAGAATGTTTTTTTTTATGAGATAGGAAGGCAAATGCAAGGACGTGTCACCTGATGGAAAGCAATCAACGCCGGCCATAGACTTCCGCAGCGCCAAAGGCAGTGCGGAAGCGTTGCCGACCTTTAAGAAAAGTGTTATTATGGGAGTGGAAGGGAGAGGGGGAGGAGTAGAGGGAAGGGGGAGGGTGTTGGGCCCCCGGAACTCGGCCGCTCACCGTACGAAGCGCGGTAGCTAAGCTAACACTCAGACGCCGGTTTTCTGCGGGAGTGTGGTATTTCCCCGGGCGAGCCGGCCCATTCATGCTACAGACAAATATTATGCCATTCTTGACAAAGTATTTGTCTGCAGCGTGGCTCTACTACTATTAAAAATCTCTACCACTATTAAGAATCTACTTATACGTTTTGGAAATATTACCAAAAAAAAAACACTGGAATATAAATAATTTGATCTCGCAGGGCGAATCGGTGGCACCAAACATGTTAACCTAACACCTACATGTATAGTTATGTTTTTGTGGGATAGGAGGGCAAACGAGCAAGTGGGTCGCCTGATGACAAGCAATCATCGCCGCCCATAGATACCTAAACACAATAAGCATTAAAGGTACGTTGCTGACCATAAATCCTTTTAGTGACTTGTGATCCTTTGCCTGCTCTTGCTTTTTATAAAAAAAAAAAAACTTTCCTGAGCGTGCTGACAACAACTAACGAATGTCACGTCGCAATCGCATATAAGTTGTAAAATTCAATCAAGGAATCATTATCAGCATACGACAGTCCACTTCTGGACATAAGCCTAAGAAGCGCCACTTAGCCCGATCTTCGGGCTCACGCATCCAGTCTTTGCCAGCATTCCTTCGCAGATGGTCGCACCATCTAGCTCCACTCCAGTATTCGTCTACTCCAAAGGTTGTCGGTTTATTTATATACGTATATATACATTACACATATAAGGATTTGCAGATTGTCTTGCGGTCTCTCGTATGTAGAACTGAAAAACATAGTGACGATGGCAATAAGCATTAAAACGTTAAATTATGTTTTAAATATACAGTTATTCTTTCTTTTATACATATATACACAGTTAGGTGAATAATTGACTCAGTGGCGCGAACCGGCTACAGCGTGAAGTGTCGCGGGTTCAAGATATTTATTTCAATTCTGGTTAGCCCGCCAATCCGCAATCGGCAATAAAAATTCTACCATAGGTTAATATCCGTTCGTCCATTGTCAATCAGATGGACATAGATGACCTGTGATAGAGAATATACACATAGTATATACAAAAAAAACAATCTAAAGGGTCACAATTCCGTCAAATCTTCTCGTCGCCCATACCACAAAGTCTGAAGACCAAAGTCTTCAACCAGTGCGTCCTGCCCGTACTCTCTTACGGTGCCGAGACGTGAACACTGACAATCCGTCTCCTCGCCAAGCTCAAAGTCGCTGAGAGGGCTATGGAGAGAGCTATGCTCGGGGTTTCTCTGGTGGACAGAATTCGAAATGAAGAAATTCGCCAGAGAACCAGAGTCACCGACATTGCTCTTCAAGTTAGCAGACTGAAGTGGCAATGGGCTGGACACGTTTGTCGGAGAACCGACAATCGTTGGAGTAGACGAGTGCTGGAGTGGAGACCGCGACTCGGCAAACGTAGTGTGGGACGCCCTCCTGCTAGATGGAGCGACGATTTGCGCAAGGCGGCTGGCAGAGACTGGATGCGTGTAGCCGAAGATCGGGCTAGGTGGCGCGCCTTGGGTGAGGCCTATGTCCAGCAGTGGACTGCCGCGGGCTGATATTGAAAGGGTCACAATACGAAATGAAACAAGCCATTCGATTTTATTACTTAATTTTCTCATATTTTGAAACAATATAGCATTATATTACAAATTAAAATCTAGAACGTTAGATATGCACCTATAGTACAATCAATGCAACAAATGTTTCCACGGGAAATACATGGGCTCACTCATTTTGAGTCAACGGCGAATGGAAGAAAGAGAAAGTAATGTTTGCAATTACTACAGGAGAAGAAGAGAACTCTATTTTCTCGGACTCTCTTGACGCACAATTAAAAAACAACGCCGCAGATTATCAGTGTGTAACATATCCAATTAACGATATAAACCTTTTAATATAGCAATCACGGTCATATATAGGTCTTGCACCAACAGTAGTGGAGGTACGTCAGCTTAAAAGTTGTTCTTTTTTTTTCAATTTACGGCCGCCAGAGGCATGACGATAGATGAATGTGCTGTGCAACGAAGACGGAATAGCATGCTGTCTCTTTTGTGCCTTTTAATACAACCAATTATAATGAAACGAATTAAGCAATAAACCAATCGAACAAGTCGCTTACGGTCGCGTGTCACTCAACCGGCGTGCATCCATCGATAGCAGCGACGTACAGCGGCGTTGACGCGAAAGAAAAGTTATAACACGATCGTACTAATCTATCACCACTGAAATTGAGCATTGTTGCAAGACCTGTATCAGATCGCGTTAGCAACATTATTAAGAAATAGATACACTAGCCTGGATGTGTAAAAAATGGATGTGTTCATTTTCGCTCAATTGGAGTACTTTGTGTTTTACAATCAGACATTTGAAATTTAGAAACTAACTGTTCAATATATTGTTTTTGATCCACAGTAATAACATTTTTATTCTTATCTAAATTTATCCTCATGCTTAAATATTGTCTTACGGCTCTTAAGTCTTTTAACTTAAATTTTGAACCTAACGCATTTTTTAGTCTGTTGCGAACCAACAACGTGTTTCAATAGGTTATGGGCATTTTACCGGTTTATCAGTTATTTGATGAGATCTATGAGAGATCTATGCCCATCAGCACAAAATATAATTTATTTAATAATTCAAATAGATTTTTTTATAAATGTTGGGTAATTACATATGAATATACATATGTCATTATCATTATCTATATGGACAGTCAAAAGTTTTACTTAGCTAAGATCCGCGACAAGCAAAACAATAACAGAAAATTAATAATGTGTGTTTTTCCGTTGGGTTATGTGGATTATTTGGAACTTTAAACCAAAAACTTACCGAAAATCGGACATCAACTCTCCACCCACCAACCACTATACACAACGCCAAACACACATTATCACTTTTCCATCTTATAAACGACACGTGTTTCGCCCCAACACGAGGCATCTTCAGGTATAGTTGACTCTACGGAAGACAACCGAAAAGTGTTTGGTATTGTGTATAGTGGTTGGTGGGTGGAGAATTGATGGCCGATTTTCGGTAAGTTTTTGGTTTAAAGTTCCAAATAAATCCACTTAACCCAACGGAAAAAACACACATTATTAATTTTCTGTTATTGTTTTGCTTGTACGGATCTTAGCTAAGTAAAACTTTTGACTGTCCATATAGTGATAGATTTCCGCAAAGTAACGCCTGACTCCATTAATAAAAACTTTTTAGATAGAGTGGTGGGACATACTACGAACGTCACGTTCTTTAGACACCCCCCCTCCTCCGAACCCCTTATCACATATTGTCACATCTAGCGTTACCATTTCCCCCCTTACGAATATGTTATACGAAGAGCCCCTTTCGTAGCTTTATTTACAAATACATATGTTACAATTAATTAAATTCCAAAACCAAATATTTACTTACCTTAAGCCTTGTTATTACTTATTAAAATTATGTAATTTAGTATCTTATAAAATATTAGTAAGCGAGCATATAATTTATCCTGCCATAAAGTTTTAAAATAAATGTTCTTCAAATCCCTGTAAATATGCAGTATGTAGAAACATCGTGAGCTCAACGCACTGACTGTCACGGCCAAAGAAAAGAGTTTTAATAAAGTTATTGTTTTAAGAAGTGTCTGTTTTTAAAACGTTTGATTAAATTAAGATTTGATACATAAAAATAAAGATGTGTCAACGTTGAACAAAACAGGTCAAACGAATGGCGTTAAGGGTTCAATGACCTATTTATACAGCAGTTAGATACGGTTCATTGATACGTGTCACAGATTATCCACAAATTTGTAATTGCATGGAATAATATTTCTAATTTTCTATAAAATACACTACGAGCACTAGACGTCGTCTACTTAAGGTAAGGAAGTAAATAATAAAAAATTAGCAAAAAAGAAGCAATGGGAGGGGAAGAAGGAAATGATGGAAGGGAAAAGGAATTGGCATACACTTATTACACAATTATTGTATTTTACAAAGGGTGCAAAATCCTTCAGTGTAAAAAGCTTCACACACCAAATTATATACGATTCGAACCTTTATAAATCCCCTTATTGACCAGATCTTCCATTGTCGGCCGCTTTGAGAAGAACTTTCTTAATACTTTCGTTACTTGAGATTTCTGTGTCGACACTTCAGTGGAGTCACTGAGATCTTCGTTGCTACTGCCACCGCCTGAAAGAGTCAACGAGAAAGTAGTAAAGCGAATAGAAAGTGAGACACATACACATGAAAGGAAAGTTAATAAAGCAAGAGACCAAGTTGAAGCTGAAATAGAGATTTTAGATAAGAACAATGAAGTCAATCAACCCGATGTATAGCACCCACCCACATACAATAGCTAGACATAAAATGATATCATTGTATTAGAGTAAAATAACTTACGATATAGAATAGAACAGATAATCACTTAACATTTAAAAATAAAGATTTAAACTAAACATAAATGATAGCAAGGTAGTGGAGAAAAGAAATTCGTGAGCTGAAATTAATTAAACAGTTAAAAAAATTAAAGATTATAATCAAAATAAAGTTACAAAAGTGATACAAAGTATAAAGATTCCAATTCGAACATATCTGTCAATAAAGACATTGATTATACATAAGATTTGAATGATTGATTGGAACTTTTCCAAATAGATAATTTTATAGAAGATTTATATCATATGAAACAAAGTGGTTTTAAAAAATTCACGATCTAAAGTACCCAAAGGCTGACAGGCAGAGAATGCCTTCCGGCATTAAGTCCGGCTTTGCACTAGAATCTGTACAAGAAAAATAAAATAAATAGAGTCAAAGAACATAAATAATAGACTTACAATAGAGAAAAGTCATTCATAATTAATAACACTATTAACGGTTAAATACATGAAAGATATAAAAGACAATAAGATAAAGTTTTAACACAGACAAGTGAATGACGAGTTAGACCTGACTTAACAATAAAAACCACATAATATTTTGGACGATACAAATGAAAGTTTGAATAACGTGATATTCGAAGTGCATAATGTTGGTATTAACAAATAAATTGAAAAGATTTTAACAACCGACGTACACGGGCAGTCCATAACTATAATGATTTACCTTACATCGGAGAATTCTTCTTAGTAAATTCACATAGATTCATTCATTTGTTACACCAATACACAAACACGAATAGGACGACTTGTTCGAAGAAACTTCACAAAGTAGCCTCATAAAATATCAGTGTTAAGTAAATCTGAAGGCTTAACTCTTCATCCCTTCCCCTCCAATTGTTCACAACTTACAATTAGATATAATTGTTACGTGATGTGAATAAAAATTTATAACAAAATACCCAAATCTATAAGAGAATTAAATATCACAAGTTTAAGGGCAACATTACACAATTGGTTGTTAAAAAACATAGGGAAATTTTTTTCGATATACAATGTGATGTGGTAGAAAATGAGGTAGATAATGGTAAATTAATAATTATATGTATTATACCTATATGTAGGTATGTAAAATTTCGATTATATTTAAAAAAAAAAATATATATATATATATATATATATATATATATATATATATATATATATATATATATATATATATATATATATATATATATAATAGTCAATGGTCGCGGGTTCGATCCCCGCATCGGTATAAATATATGTATGGATTACAAATATTAATTCCGAGTTTCGCAATTCGCATTAGACAAACGTGGTGGGTTAACATCCGTTCCTCCAGACATGTAGAGGCTCGTGCTCAGCAGTGCGACATATATGCACTGTTAAAACAAATTCTAATAAAGAAATTATTTCACATATAAATACATTATGCAGCTCATATTTTTTTCGTAGTTCAGAGTCCCTCAGAGAACTATGGAGAGAGCTATGCTCGAAGTTTCTCTGGTAGCTATGATTCGCAATGAAGAAACCCGCTTGAGAACCAATGTCACCCACATAGTCTCTAGAATTAGCAAACTAAAGTGGCAATGGGCTGGTCACGTTTATTCGAGATTCGACAATCGCTGGAGCAGACGAGTGCTGGAGTGGAGACCGCGTCTCGGCAAACGTAGTGCGGGACGCCCCCCGGATAGATGGTGCGACGATCTGAGCAGGGCAGCTGGCAGAAACTGTAACCGTAGCGATTACCCTTAATGGAAGAACAAGAGGTGCCAACGGAAATAAAGAAGTCGAGATAAATAGGTTAGATTTCGTTTATCAAACGCGACAAAGATAAATTGATGATTAGTTAAGTTAATATGTAATGCCAGTGCTGTACAAAAGGTTTGTACGATACATTTAAAAATAAGAACTAAAAATTATTTATTAATAAATTAACATCATATAAATAATCATAAAATCAATAATTTCAAAAAAAATTTATGGTATCTAATTGAATTTGCACATTTATAGATTCAACAAATAAATTTAAAGAAAACTTATTTATAACTCAATCCATAACAAGATATGTAAAAAAAATATATTTATGATAATACGAAAAAAAATATATAATAACTTTTATGTTTTTAAATTAATAACTGAAGTATTATTTATTTTGCGAGGCTCAGTCTTACGATCTGTACGTCATGAATTCGTATCCACCATTGGTCTATTGATGTGGATCTATTTCCTAAGCACAGCCATTATAAGCTGATTTGGAATAGTGCTAGTAATAATAAAAAGACCTTTACTAGCCTACTTTTTCTTCAAAAAAAGACTAGCAGTGGCGGACATTAGAGTTATTTTTGACCACAAACTAACGAGCGGTTCTGTTATATAAATCAAAAATATGATATTTATGTTCCTGTTATAGAGTGGAAATTGAAACTACAACATTTTCTCACTTTGAAATAAAAATACACAATATACCGACTATATAACTAAAACGAATATATTCCATACATTAAATTCTGCCTCCATAATCGTAATAATTTTGTCATTTCGTAAAAAGAAATTACGAAATATCACGTTGACGTCTCAATAAATTGGATGCTCCGAATAAAAATCACACTAATCACAGCTATGGACTCATGCAGTCAACGTAGAAATTCGCAATACAGTTGTATCACTTCTTCACTTCAACGCCTGAATTAAATTACATCAAAAAAATTAGATAATGACGTTACTATTTCAAACTGCCGCCAACATATTCAATAAACACAAAAAAAAATATTTTTTTTGTTTATTGAATATTTCACAATATATTTTTTTCACAGATAATACTAGCAATTAGGATTGAAATTTACTTTACTACCATAAGTGAAAAAAAAAAACTTTGAAGTAATAGATTTTCAAAAATTAACGCCTGACTATAAAAGTTTTAAATATTTGCAACTGTTTTCACTTGGCGAATGTTGTAAGTTCAAAGAAATTATCACATACCAGTGCCTACTACAAATAATGAACTGTTTAGGTCAATGTTCTAAATTGCCACCAAAAGTAATGTAATAAACAAAGAAAGAAATAGTTATAAGGAAATGACAGATAATAAATAATAATACTTGCAATTGTTTTTTCACAATGTAAGAGTTAAGAAATGAATGTCACTGGCCAGTGCGTACTATAATAGTGAAGTGTTTATCTATAACCGAATGAGATAAAAACTACATCGATGAAGGTTTCTATTTGGTAACTGTATAACCTTGGCCGCATAGATTGTCATTTTAGTGTAAATCATGATTCACTTTTTACAGTCTTGAATCATGAGATAGTCAACTGGTTTAAAATTTAAAGTAGGCCGGGTTATGTATTGAAGTGCTATCATTAACTCTATTAAGTTACATCTGGATAACGTCTATTTGAGTATGTTAAACAATATTGAGCTAATAAGCGACCGAAAATTCATGCTGAAATCAGATAAATGTAACAATAAACAGATGTTATTGACTTATAGAGGATATAATTTTTTGACTGAGGAAAACCCCACCTAAGGCCGCACGTTAGGCGGGGAGACTTGAAACTGCAGATTGTTTTATATGCTCAGATAGATACCTGGCCATCTAATAGTATTTAGTGTAATAGTCGCCTCGTAAAACACACAAGGGAAGAAATGTGTTTATGGCGGCAACACCAGCAGCTTTCTGAAATGAGTCACTTTTTTTTTCTTTTATTTTCTTCTCTTACCTTCGATGGTAATTAATTATAACTATTATGCCAGTGTCAAGCATAATACAATAATATCAAATAAAAAATAACTAGTCAGTTTGTCACGTTACGTCTTGATATATATATTTTTTAATTCTATGGACTTTTTCAGTCAACTTAAAAAGTCACGATACACGCATTTATTTCAAATCACTTCACTTATACGCATTAATCGAACTATATTGTATAATATGCCATCAAAATTAAATAATATAACTGATAATAACCTAAGATTATGAGAATGAAATAAAAATACGACGTCACTGACGTAAGTTGGCGGGAAAAGTCGGGTCAATTCTATTTACAACAATCCATTAGGGCTGTCTTTATGACATATGAAATATTTACTCAACTGTGCGAATGTTGAGATCCAAAAAACTGCCTAAACTTCGACTGGTGTTGTTTCTGCGTCGGACTCTTCTTGGGCCTGTCTGATAGGGTCACTGGTACAGTGCCCGCGTGCAAGAGTTCCGACACCACGTGCGTTATTTCATGATCCATTTCACTACCATTAAAGCACAAATTCCTCTAGCACTAAATGCATTTCACAGTGCACGTTTCCATTGTTCGAACGTGCGCACGTCAACATGGCAGTAGACTGTACTGAAGTTTAATCTAAACGTTTATCGCGTTATCGAAGATAAACCGCGCAATATCGCGTGGTAATGACCAAGGTATTATCTTTATTTGTTTCATAAAGTGTACATTAAAAAGCACTGTATAATGAACTAATTAAGGCGCATGATCTATTTAAAAAAAGAAAACTAACCATAGCATTGAGTAACGTATGCCTGGGATGTTTTTTGTTACAGCCCATATTTCGGACGAATATTTACCCAGTACGCTTGCTCAACGCAAAATGCCAGTGTTACCAGACTCGGAATAAATATTTGTAGGCAACAATATATATGTTTATCCTGCTGCGGGGATCGGTTTGGTGGCCATTGAGTCTATAGGCGGCAGTCCCGATACTAAGCCAATTGGTGATGATCGTCTTGGGTCTTAATATTTTTTTTAATGGGTAAGGAAGGCAAACGAACAGGCGTATCACTTGATAGAATATAATAAACAATCAACGCCGACCATAATCTTTTACAGTGCCATAGGCAGTGCGGAAGCGTTGCCGGTCTTTAAGGAAAGTGTCATTATGGTAGCGAGGAGGGACGAGGGTGTTATGCCTCCGGAACTCAACCGCTCACCGGACGAACCGCGGTAGCTAAGCTACCACTCAGACGCCGGTTTTCTGTGAGATTGTAGTATTTCGCCGGGCGAGCCGGCTCTTTCACGCTTTAGACAAATAATATGCCATTCTTGACAAAGTATCCACAGAAAACCGATGTCTGAGTTGTAGCTTAGCTACCGCGCTTCGTCCGGTGAGCGGTTGAGTTCCGGAGGCCCAACCGTTCCTCCCCCCTCCCATAATGACACTTTCCCTAAAAGGCCGACAACGCTTCTGCGCTGCTTATGGCACTGAGGATGTCTATGGGCGGCGTTGATTGCTTTCCATCAGGTGACACGCCTACTCGTATGCCTTCCTATTCCATAAAAAAAACATAGTTAATGACTATATGTTCGGCATGTATATGAGGCGGTTATGTACACAGATTAGAAATTAAAACCCCTATTACACAATTTTATACTTAAATGGAGGTACAGAAATATTATTGTATGATCTTGAGAACGCAATATTTTTTCTTGCAGTATAAAAAGAAAGAAAAGTATTCTTACATGATCTCAATAACCGGGAGCGATTGATGCAGCCACAAATCATAATTCAATACACATCACTATTTTATTGTCAATGATTGATTTATATATAATATATCAATAGTTTAAGTAAGTCACATTGCGAATTTACGGAAAAAATAACAAATATCCATCTTAATTTAATAATAAGAATAATGTCGATAAAATGACATTGTTGTAAAAATTTGTGGCATAACGGTCATGATATCTACAAAAAGAAAAAAAAGTTTGACAAGTTGACAGTCACTGTCACTTCACTTTAAAAAGCAATGAACTATTAAGGCGCGAACACAAGTTAATTTAAGTGAAGCAGAAATAATGTCACAAGCTTAAACATTCATGACCGTGTTACCGATCGCAAATGACCGAACGAGGAAAACTGTAAACTTATTAATTCTGGCTAACTATGTAAATACCAAGAGATCGTTTGTCATAGCTACTTCCTTAAAAATATGTTAAAGAACAACGCCCTTTATACTCCGCCATATACAAAGTGGGGTAAAGAAAGTTAGATTATTTTTTATTTTTATTTTAATCATGGTAATCGTCTACAATAGACATTATTGCCAGTGCCATGCCAATATATATTTTTTTTTCATTCAAAAACGATAGCTAATTATAATAAATATATTCTAAAGATACAGCCAATACAGCCAGTTACAGTTTCTCATAACAATAAATTATGAGTATTAAATGAAAAAATACAGAGGAAATTAAATCCCTAAAAAATAAAAAAAATTATAGACGACTTATCTAACGTTAATGCAGAGTTTCAATGTCAGAATATGGTTTATGTGAGAAAATAATTTATGCGTATTCAAATGTCCTAATTTAATATTATATTTATAACAATCTTTTAAAGCTCTTTTTA
The DNA here is from genome assembly GCA_031353405.1 of Baronia brevicornis. Taxonomy (NCBI): domain Eukaryota; kingdom Metazoa; phylum Arthropoda; class Insecta; order Lepidoptera; family Papilionidae; genus Baronia; species Baronia brevicornis. The sequence continues at coordinate 751,262 of JASFAT010002350.1, read as the reverse complement.
ATTTCCAAAATCTTTGTTTTAAAAATTAAGGACAGAAAAATTTAATAATAAGGACAAAAAAATTATATATATATACAATATAATTTTTTGCCTCCGTTTATATATGTGAAATTAAATCGGATAGAGAAGTCTCATAATCTATATGTCAACTCACTAAAAAACTTATAAATAAATGGCTATCCAACCTGGCATATAATCCTACAGAATTGATATTAAGTAAACATTACTTTGGTCGCAAAAAAAATATACTCAAACATACTGAAAAAAAAAAACACACCTACACACAATAACACAGAACCGCTGCACCAATCATGATTTGTAATGTAATTTTTTTTTGTAAACTATATTTCTTTTTGGTTGTATAATTTAGTTCATAGTTTTTTAATTCTTTGTTTCATTCTTTTGTAAAATTATATTAAGTATGGCATTTAGAATAACATATGTAATACATAAATGTGTCATAAGAAGAGAACTGTCTACCGTAGTACAGGGTTCGCCATAGTTCGGCAGGCAGTGAAAGAACATTGTAAACTTTTTAATGATCGATAAATATATTATTATTATATACCTAAATGTATACATATAAGTTAAAGCTTATAAATATTATATTAAATGTTTAGAATCTAATCTATACGATTTTTTTAAATTTATGGAAACCTAACAATACAGATATACAGTAATACCTAGTTTCTTCGTATCACTCCTTGCAATATATGCCTGATTCATTCCAATATTTATCTATTCCCTGTTTAAAGAAAATAGGAAAAAAGTGTTAAACATAATATATCTTAAAGCGTTATCCAACGGTTTACCTAACATTAAACTTTTACTCAATATTAAAAATATTTTATCCACAATTATCTGGATGCGGTTCCACCTGAAATAAAAATAAGACATGTGGCTGGACATTAGTCTACATATGTAGGATAAAAATCTAACAGAATCGCCAAGACTAAAATTGTAATTGAGCCGCATCACTAAAAAATTATTGCTTATAAACGAACATAAAAATCTGTTTTGACTTCACCTTAAAACATAATTTCAAAACTTAATCGATTTGAGTCTTCCAAAAGCGATCTAATTGACGACACGAGACGATTGACGAATTCAACTCTATGTCTATGGTCTATGGTCGCTATGTCTATGATCGCTGTGTCTATGGTCCCGGGCTGAATACCCGTGTTGGAACAAATATAATGCCTAGTATTTATTTCGGGTCTGGTTTTCTCGTCAATCCGCTTCACACAAGTATGGTGGGTTAATGTCCATTCCTCTAGAAATTGGGAGGGCCTATGCCCAGCAAGATATACTCGTACGTATAATACACACATACATATTGTTACGCCTGTTTCCCGTAGGGGTAGACAAAGACCACGGATCGCCATCTGCTACCATGTCGGCTCACTTTTCTTGCTTCGTCCACACTCATCACTCTTCTCATGCAAGCTCGCTGGTTAAAGGTACTCCTGACCTAGCCTTTCCTAAAACCTTCGGCAAATTGGTCAAGGTATTATTCCATCCACATCCGCAAAGTAAATTTCTTTTGTCAACCGTCTTTCATCTATTCCTCTCTATGTGCCCAATCCATCTAAGCATCTCTTTCTCAACTTCTGTCACGACATCTTCTTTTTAATTATCATCAGGATACATATAGGATATAAAAATAATAGCACAAACCTTTTTGTTTGCTCCTATTTGTGTGCCTCGACACCGGCGGGGTGCGGCCCAAGCTCTCTAGGTCCGTGTTGCTGCTTTGGTAGTGATTGGGTGGATACTCGTCCAACGATGGAGGGCCCTGGATAGATTGATTATTTATTTATTTAAATTTTTTGCACAAAATACACAACAGGCGGACTTTCTATATATATATATATATATATATATATATATATATATATATATATATATATATATATATATATATATATATATATATATATATATATATATATATATATATATATATATATATATATATATATATATATATATATATATATATATATATATATATATATATATATATATATATATATATATATATATATATATATATATATACAACAACAACAACAACAAAAAAAGTTGAAAAAAATATCTATTCACTTTGAAGCAAGTATCGCATCAATATAAACAGGACAGATAGAATAATTTGTCTGCAGTAACTCACATTGTTACATATTAATTAACAGTATATACAGAAGATTAATTAACAGTACGCAAGTGCGGTGTGAAGGAGTAAGAAGTTTAAGATTATCCGTGGAACGGAGTGGTGAAGACCTTGAGGGACAAAGGGAACAGGTTTTGTGGAAGAAAGCGTATGGGCCGAAAGTCCAAGCTCTCAGAAGAGACACTACAGTTAATGGACATGCGGCGTGAAGTGACCACACATGGGGAACAGGTGGCACTCACCAAGCTTATCAGGAAATGCGTGCGGCGGGACATGCGTCGCTCTAATGCTGAAGCCATTAAAGAAGCAATAGAGCGATACAAGGGCCCTAAAGTATTTGCCCTAAAGTTTTTTTTATAGGATAGGAAGGTAAACGAGCAGGCGTGTCACCTGATGGAAAGCAATCAACGCCGCCCATAAACGTCCGCTGCGTCATAGGCAGTGCGGAAGCGTTGCCGACCTTTAAGGAAAGTGACATTATGGGAGTGGGAGGAGGAAGGTGTTGGGCCTCCGGAACTCAGGCCACTCGCCGTACGAAGCGCGATAACTAAGCTACCACTCAGACGCCGGTTTTCTGCGGGATACTTCCCCGGGTGAGCCGGTACATTCATGCTACAGACAAATAATATGCCACTCTTGACAATATTAGATACCCCCAGGTATTGGAACTTTGATTTCAGGTACACTGGAGCACAACATTATATGATTTATAGATTATGCCTATCCAAATACATTGATAAGATCTGCAGTGTAGCAGTGGAATTTATGAGACTATAAGGCATCAAATCAACGAGAGATTTCCCGCCACAACTTCCCACATTAATCGCAGGTTGAGGTGGTAAAATGTTACTTACCAACTTAAATATAATATTTTGTATCAGTTTCATTAGACTCTTAGCTCTTTCTTCTGTCTCGTCTTGCAGGAGATACGTATCGTAGTCGACGGTGAGCATGAATGCCCGACTATATCTGAAACGACGAAATATAATTAACTAGACAGCCCGAGAGACATTGTCATGCTTTAAAAATTAAAAAAATCTTAGAACCCAAAAGCAACGATACCTACTGGGTCCAATTATAAATCATCCAGGGACCCGCATAAACATACACAAGGATCCCATATGATGCGTTTTTCCAGAAACTTTTATCCACGCACCACTACCTTGTGGAACCAGCTATCAATACCAATCTAGCGGTATTTCTCACCACATTGTGTTTTTACTTTGTATAAATTTATAATATTTCACACATATATTTTACATTATAATTGTTCATATATTTTACTGCAATAAAACATTTCGCTAACGTATTAAAAAGTTTTTTTCAATTTTCATTTACAGTAAAATTAATTTTATTTTGATCTAAATTTTTCACTTTTATTATGGCATAGGAAGGCAAACGAGTGTTGCCTGATGGAAAGCAATAAACATCGTCCATAGAAATCACTTGATTTCTATGGACGATGTTTAGAGTAGACATCCAGACGCATTGCAGAAGCCGGAAGTTTTTAAGAAAAAAGTAAACTTGTTTCCCCCTGTGGGAAACAGGTGTGATGGTATGTATTTATGTATGTACAATCATACCGTCTGGTGTGGTTCTGCATGCAAGGCAGCACATGGGCGTTCTGAAGCGGAAGCATTATTTCCGGCCACGGCATTGTAGGACTCGGCGGGGTGCCAGGTTTGCGCAGCTTCTGCAAGAGTTACGTATAGTTAACAATAAACGCAAGAATATCTTCATTACGAGGATCAATTAATCAATCAATAGTCCACGGCAGTTCGGCTAGACATACGCCTTCTCTAAGAAGTATCAAGAAGATATATAGATAGATAGATAAGTCGTTTATTAAAGGCACAATACAAACAACATCAAAAGTATCGTCGTCATATCGTCACGCCTGTTTCCCGTAGGGATAGGCAGACACCACAGATCTCCATCCACTACGATCTCGGCATACCTTCCTTGCTTCTCTATTCTTCTTTTCATCCATCATCCCTCTCATATTCATCGCAGCTAAACAGCCTTCCGTTAGTCGATCAAAATAAAAATTAAGCTAAAAAGTAGACTAAAGTACTACACAAAATTCGGAACAACTTATAATTAACATTAATATGCCAAAGAATAGGTCTTGGCTCAGCTTTAGTTGGTTAACTGCAGCGCTGGTCATTCTGCCAACGCCCGTTAGAGTGTGCTTTTCACAAAAAATACAAAATAAATCTAGGTATTTCTAGAAGAAATGACGTAATGTTTTATTAATTGATTAAAGGTACTAACAATAAAGCTATAATTTTATCATTATCATCATCATCAAGGCATTACAGCCGCGGGTGGGCCTTAGCCTGGTTCAGTAAATTTTTCCATTCGGATCTTAGTGTGTAACTGACTTAGGGTACACACGTAACTATAGTTTTTTATGGGACAAGCGAACAAACAACTTAAAGTACTTTCTTATCCTAAAAAAATCATCAATTCTCTTGCATCACTAAATTCAACTCACCGAGGCTTGATAAGTCCTCTGATCCTTGTAGAAATGAAGCGCTGTGTTGGTAACTATCATGTAACACTCGACCCAATTCTTCTTCGACTTCTTACCGCTCTCCGAGTACTTGGTCCTCTTGACCACACGCTCGTCAACTACCGAGCACGAGGTCTGGACCGGAGCCTCTGCGGTTGATCGATCGAAAACCTATAAATAAAATAAAGAAATAATGAATAATGTTAAGGTTATCTGGATCCGGGCGACAAAACGGCGTCATTCGGATCCACCCACGACACCAACACTCACACGCACCCCGGTTCTAGCCACGTCTCTCCCAAGTCTCTACGTGCTTGGGAACGCTTCTACACCGACCGCTTACACGAGATTGTCTCCCCCTAGACCTTAGGGCCTAGGGGACTAATAGGGCCTACAGTAACTTCAGTCCAAGCCATTTATTAAGCCTGTACATGTTTAACGTAGCATCATGACGAATTTAAAATCGGCACACACACATATGTGTGCCTCCGACATGGCGTCGAGCCGATGGAGTCTGCGATTTCCGCAGATTTCCGATTATATTTTACTTGCCCAGAATTCGATAAAGCTGTTAAAGCCAATAGGCTACCAACATTAACATCTTCGAATCAAACTGTTAAGGTTTTTTTTAATGGACTTCTTATGGTGCTTCTCCATTGGGATCGGTATTGAGCGACGCGCTTCACTTCAGGCCACGTCAACCCGATGAATTTCATATCGGACGCTACGGAGCGCTTCCAGGTGTGTTTGGGTCGGCCTACTTTCCTTTTCCCTTGAGGAGGTCAATCCAGCGCCTGTCTGAGAATGTGATCGGGGTTCCTTCAGAGAGTATGGCCTATCCAAGTCCACTTGCGGCGCAAGATTTGAAGTCCAATTGGCGATCCGTGACAAAGATCCAGTAGGTATTCGTTGGATATTTGCTCGGGCTAGAAGATTCCGAGAATTTGTCGAAAATATCGGTCAACGAAGACCTGATTTCTTTAATAGACGTCAAATGTTAACGAACAATATAACTGACCTCGGAGGGCGGCAGCATTCTCCTTGGGGCAGGTACCGGGGATCGTTTGTGCGTGACCATCGATCTGGACTTCCTGCTTCGTGCGTAGCCAGGCTCTCGTTCCCGGACTTCCACATTTAAGGTGTCACCCGGCGAAGATGGGGGCAGGTGGTGGTGGTTCGACCGAAGATTTGATGCTATGAGGTTCTCTGTTGAACCACCTGGAAGTTAATGAGACTAAGATTTTATTTAATAAAATTAACATAACAATAGAAAAAAACGTCCTCCATTTCACACAGAGCGAGTTTCAACATGTCTCGTCTTGTCACCTCCCACGTGACTTACGACCGCAGCGACAAAGTATTGTTGTCACGTGAGAGGTGACTTACAACTGATAAGGGTTAAATATATTTAATTAATTATGAGATTAAAATTATTTTCTTTTTGTTTGTTTATATGTATATTATTAGGGATTTAATTTTAGTTATGGTAAAAAAAGGTGTTATAAATAAAGGTTTTTTCTATTTCTATTTACTTTGCGGGTTTATTTATGTTATACATATTTGTGGTACTTGAAATAACAAAGTATTGTGAAATTTCCACTTACCCATTTTCTTGTTGATTCTCACGAAAGGCGGGCTGTCGGAGTTGGCTTTGCTGAATCCACGGTCGAGGTCTCGACTGCGGTCCGACGCTGGACTCCATTCTTTGGTGGTTTCCTAGAACGAAAAGTAAAATCTCTATTCAATGCTGGCTTAACAGTTGCGCGTTGCTGCGATCTCAGAAGAAAGGAAATACAAAGAGATTCACATATTGTGTAATTTTTAATTAACACGTTCACGCCGGCGTGACCCACCGGTGGGTCACACTTGACTGTCCTGTAGGGCGGCGTGACCCATTACTGGATCACGCCAAGGACAGTTAATGTCCTGTGGGGCGACGTATATCACATGTGATAAGCCAGTCCCGTCTCACGTGAAAAAACGTAGATATTTGCATCGGCGTGAATATGTCAAAATTGTTCAATTTCATCAGGAAAACATTTCATTGTTTGTGTTTATATATACATATGCGTGACCTATCGCAAGATAGACCTCGTTTATGCCAGAAACCTTCGCGATTTCGTATTCAACAACGTTCCAAAGTTTTATGGCGATCGGATGAATGGTCTGCTATGTATGTACCTTTTGTTAAACACGTTTGGCATTAGGCATAGTTAAACTATATACAGAGTGTCCCAGAACTCAACGTCAAGCCGATACGGGTGACAGGATTGATTACAATCAATACTATCATGAGAAAAATCAGAAAAAAACCTATCTGAAGTTCTTAAAATTAAGAACCTATCAAGAGCTTGTGAGAATAAAAAACATTTTAACTGAGTAACATGGGTTGGCAAAAATCGGGTTACTTGAGGTTTTTATTTTTTTTACTTGTTTTTTTTTTAGTATGAAACTAACAAGTATTGTACCATTTTACAATCCTGATTAAATGCGCCAATTTTTAACGACACTTGCGAAGGCACTCTAGTACTTTTTTTTTAAAGGAGGGCCTTTCAAAGTCGACAAATTTTGAAAATTTTAAATTCATAGTTTAACAAATAGTCTTAATTCTAGGAAACTTGGGGCAATTGTGTCATTATTTTTTACTGTGATTCTAGAAATGTTATTTAGTGTTACGGTTCCAAAGTTTAAATGAACAAATGCATGTATTTAGGAGAGCAGAATTAAAAAAAACCAACACCCTCCCCTCTCCCTCTCCCGAAATGACACTTTCCTTTAAGGTCGGCAATGCTTCCGCACAGCCTTTGGGGCTGCAGAAGTCTATGGGCGGCGTTGATTGCTTTCCATCAAGTGACACGCCTGCACGTTTGCCTTCCTATCCCATAAAAAACAAAAAGAAAATTTTAGCAGAGCAGATATACGAGTTTGTCGATCACCTGATGATAAGTACAATAGTTCCCGCTCATTGAAGTCCTCTATACCAAATGTGTCACAAATTCGTTCAGCTCAACGTCACTAAAACGATGGGCATACGCCTCTCCTAAGGTGTGCATCTACCTCGTTACACGCATCCAGTCTCTGTTAGACACCCTACACAGATCGCTCGATCTTGTCCGAGGTTATCTTACAATACGTTTTCCAAGACACTGTCTCCTCTAAAGGACTTCTCTATTACATCGTTAGTCCATTGGCACTTCAGTTTGCTAGTTTAAACTTATCGGTGATTTTGGTTTTAGGTTTGTATTAATAAGTCTTTACGTCGACGACTTAAAGGCTATCGGTGTGAGGGGTCGGAGAGAAAAAGCTAAATGAAGATCCGACTTGAAAAATTTACTAAACCAGGCTAAGGCCCACCCGCGGCTGTAATGCCTTGATGATGATGATGATTTGTATTAATAAGAAATAAATACCTTAAAATTCATATAAAAAACAGGGCTGATGACTTTAACAATTTTGGATACATTACAAAATTTGAAAAACCCTAGGTTATAAATACATGATCATAACTTCTAAATGTCTTGATCGATACGTATGTTAAATCATTTGTAATAGTATCAGTTGTGTATATAGATAACAATCAAGATACCAGCAATCATAATATCTATTACCTAATCTTTTAAAAGTGGCATGAAAGCGTCATTGAATAATTCAATACGTAATATATTATGCTTGAAAGCCATATTTGCTATATATAAAAACGTTTTGAGATTACAAATACTTTCTTATAATGTTACATTTATAAATTGTTTTGATAGCTTATCCATATTTAAGATATCGAATATAATTTATCTGAAGAAATAAGTACTACACTAACGAATAATTTTATAGTTTTTTTTGGTTGCTTTATCTAAAATGTTTATATACAGATATAATATGTTAAATATTTCATTTAGAAAAGGGTTTGACATAAGCTTTTGAATATAACTTTTACACAAAATAACTTATAACCTATAGATTTTTTATTTGTAGGAGACTTTTGCGGCATCCGAGTTTCAGACAAAAATGTTACATTCCTCTAAGTTAAAAAAAAACTTAAGGGAGTCTTTTTTATGGTATAAGAGGGCAAACGAGCTAGCGTGTGACCTGACCGAAAGCAATCAACGCCGCCCATGGACATCCGCGACACCACAGGAGTCACGGAAGCGTTGCCGGCCTTATAGGTATGTATATGCTTGTTTTTCACAGGTGCCGATGTCGTATCGGTACGGAAAATGAAAACCGACGAAGGTAGCCGGTTATACAGAGTGGTGGTGCGCGGAAAGAAGTTTCGGAAGAAGCGCACCGTCTGTTCTCTATGGCATCTATACATAACTTTGTATTTCTCATACTATTAATTTGTAATCGTTTTCAAATAAATGCGTTATTTTTATATCTACATATTGTTCTCTTTCTGCTTCAAAATTTTATTTCGAGGTAGGTAAAATCCAGGGACGAGGCTATAGTACTCAAACTATACTCGACCGCAAACCGCAAACAAGTCGTAGAAGCCGCGGAAGGCCTAAGCTCAGATGGCTGGATGGAGTCGATGACGACTTAAAGGCAATCGATGTGACGGGCTGGAGGGAAAAAGCTAAACTAAGATCCGACTGGAAATATTTATTGAACCAGGCTCACCCGCGGCTGTAATGTATTTGAAGACGTGTTGATGCTTAAAAATCCAGATTTACTTGAAAACTTTCTATTTATTGCTTGTACACACAGTATATTTTACACGGATACAGTAATATTTAAATTGTATAAAACAGTGATATAAATTGTAACCAATATCGTTATATTAAAATTGCGCGGAACAATATATAATGCGTGTCGTCGCTATTCGAGCGGCCGGAGAAGTGGACGTGGCATAGGGTGTAAAATGTTGCCACACTAAAAACAATGTGATGTGTCCAGACGCCAGACCTTGATGATAATGAAAATCCAGGTAGATTTTATTTACGTATATCGAATGGGTCGCCTACTATCTTTGAGTAGCAACAGCCTATATAGTAAGGGTAATGTTCATCATCATCAATTAGCAATGTAGCCGTAGGTGGGCCTTAGACTGATCCAGTATATTTTCCCATTCGGGTTTTAGTTTGGCTTTCTCTTTCCAGTTCTTCGACCCGGTTGCTTTTACGTCGTTCTCGACTTAATCTAGCCATCTGAGCTTAGGTCTTTCGCGGCTTCTACGACCCTCTGGTGTGCCGTCTAGAAGGCGTTTGGGTACTCTAGCCTCGTCCATTCGTATCCCGCGTCCAATTTTGATGCTTTTGATGACATTCAGATCATTGTACAGCTCAAGGTTAAAGTTGAAAAGTGTTTTTGAAAACTTCTAAACTATTTTTCAAACATGATAAAACATGATAAAGTATACTTAACCTACAGTTAAGTGTAAACGATCTCTAAGAACGAAAATTACACTAGTAGTAATTCTCTAATTAAGTGTCTCTCTTCTTCTCTCTGAAGTCACGGCAGTTTATGTACTTGCGCGCAAGCAAAAAGAGTCCTTATGCGTTTAATTAGTTTCGTCCTTGGAACGCAGACAACAAAATGTATGTATGTATGTATAAGGAAAAAGTCGAGACTACCCATCCGGTCGCTTCGAGCTAAATAACTTAACTAAAATACTTACGTACTGTAGTGGTACATTAATAAATGTATCACTAATGCAATAAAACTTTTTATAACATTTCTTTTTAATTTCGTTATTTGCAATTAAAAAGAAATAGGTTTCTATTAAAACAAAATTTAGTTTGTCTGGCGTCTTATGAATAGACATGTCACCCGTCCGGCACATATGTAAATTGAAAAGTATTAATAAAATATAATAAATAATAAATATGAATATGATATAAATGTAAAATGAACCAAGAAGAATAAAATAATATAATTTTGAAGAATTTTATTAAAACACGATAAAAACCCCCTAAAGATCCCGGGTGTCGCCGTGAAGCAGTACGGCGGGCACGTTACAGTAATATGCGTGAAGAGTTTTATGGTGCATCAATATTTTTTTAATTTTCTTATTACACGAAAAAGATGAGATATTTCTTTCGGTCAATGGATTAAATAGGCAGAGATTTGCAATAGTGTGTCGAGGTGAGAACATGAGACAGATAATCACGGGACACTTAAATACGCGACAGTAAAAAACGTTTCATTAATAAAAAATGACAATGGCTACATTTTTTTGAAAAAAAACAAGACTGGCAACATTTTTAATATTACAATAATTCTTGTTAACAATTCCATTTAAGCTGACAACGCTTGTGTATTATAAGCTTAAATAAACCTTTCCCGCCAACTTACAACAGTGACGTTGTGCTTTTATTTCATTTCTATAATCTTATATTATTATCAGTTATATTGTTTAATTATGGTGGCGTGTTATACAGTATAGTTCGATTAATGTGTTTACGACTTTTTAAGTTGACTGAAAAAGTCCATCGAATGTTTTGGTAAAATAGCCACCGTTTTATCAAGACGTAACGTGACATGCGGACTAGTTACATTTCAAAAGATTTGATATTATTGTATTTTACTTCACACTGGCATAATAGATTTGACTAATTGCCATCAAAGAAAAAAAATAAGCTTTAATGAATATGGTTCACATCAATAAATCAATGGAGAATACGAACGACATTTAGATTGTAAGGCGGAGGCTTACCGCCTGTAAACACTAAAAATTCTTAGTCAACTAAATCATAAAGCGTATTTCAATGTAATTGATAAGATTGAACTTTCCGCAATTCCAACGAACAAAGTGCAGCGCTGGTGCACTCTGAACAGATTTAATGCAATCGACACAGATTATATAACAGCACCGGAATACGCCCACGCATAAAAAATTCACACGCGCGGATCTCTATCGGCCGGATGTGATGTAAAAGGATTTATTTATAAGTTGTTTAAACCTTTTTATTATAGTTAAATGCGTGTAGTACCTAAATAGAAAAAAAAACTATACATATATATTTATTTAGTTGAATAACGTTTAGTTAAATGAAAATTCAAAATACATAAACTATTAGACACAAACATATAAAGGTTGTTGGCCCTCGGAACTCAGCCACGTGTGTGTACCATAAATGGTACACGTGTACCATAAATGTTATACGTGTACCATTTATGGCACACGATTATACTATAATTGGAACTCCTCCAGAAATCAGAAAGACCAGCTGAAAATCAGCGGTCATTTTTTGTTTTTTTTTTTTTTAGTTAGTGATTGTATTATAAATAGGGGTTAATAATAATTTAATATCTATTTAGCCAATAAAATTTGTATAATTTTATTGGCTAAATAGATATTAAATTATTGGCATAAAAACTTTTATAAGAGTAGCAATAGCACAGTTGATATGGATTGAGCATGCGAACTGAGGACGTGAGTTCCTATTTTCCGTTAGACTATTGAGGTAAAGCATTTACTAGTACAAACGTTATTAGCTTAGTTGGTATGGTTCCAAGAATTCTAGTAATACCAAAAGATTTTGATGGTCTTTTTTGGTAAAAAAAAAACTATTCTATTTACTCAGTACTTACTACACAAACAAGTATAACACGAGTATAACCGTTCCATCAACTTACATTATTCATAACACCAGCTTTGAATCGTAGGAATTTAAAAAAAAAACTGACACAAAAACGTTAGACGTCTCTTCACCTCATCGATGTACACGCAATCCAATTGTAACACCTCGACGACCAATAAATACATTGCATGTATATATTTTTTCCTTATTGTTACTATATATTAGCTGACATTATGGACATCGAGCAAGAATGAGAAACACATACTAGTATTTCTCATAAAAAAAAATATAACAAATCAAAACAATAAAACTTTTTATTTAAAAAACGTTTTTTTTTTTAATTATTTGTCAAGATTATTAATGGAGTCAGGCGTGAACTTTGCGGAAATCCATCACTATATGGACAGTCAAAAGTTTTACTTAGCTAAGATCCGCGACGGAAGACAACCGAAAAGTGTGGACTTTTCGGTTGTCTTCCGTAGAGTCTACTATACCTGAAGATGCCTCGTGTTGGGGCGAAACACGTGTCGTTTACAAGATGGAAAAGTGATAATATGTGTTTGGTGTTGTGTATAGTGGTTTGTGAGTGGAGAGTTGATGGCCGATTTTCGGTAAGTTTTTGGTTTAAGTTCCAAATAAATCCACTAAACCCAACGGAAAAACACACATTATTAATTTTCTGTTATTGTTTTGCTTGTCGCGGATCTTAGCTAAGTAAAACTTTTGACTGTCCATATACTTGTCACAAATAACAAATAAATCGATAAAAGTGTGTCACCGTAACTTCAATGAACAGCTGACACGATGACGTCATTCATATTTTTCTCTTCTTGTGAGGAGGCCTGTGTCACAAGACAACCTGGCCTTTAATATATTTTCAAAGTGGTAGAGCCACGCTGCAGAGGAATACTTTGTTAAGAATGGCATATTATTTGTCTGTAGCATGAATGGGCCGGCTCGCCCGGGGAAATACCACACTTCCGGAGAGAACAGGCGTCTGAGTGGTAGCTTAGCTAACGCGCTTCGTCCGGTGAGCGGTTGAGTTCCAGAGGCCCACTACCTCTCCTTTTCTTAAAGGCCAGCAACGCTTCCGTACTGCCTATAGCACTGCGGGTGTTTATGGGCGGCGTTGATTGCTTTCCATCAAGTCTCAAGACACGCCTGCTCGTTTGCCTTGATATCCCATAAAAAAAACCATTAAGGATGCGTATAGGTTAACAAACTTTCGCTACTTGAAAGAGGCTTGTGTCAAGCCTAAGTTAACTTTTAGCATTCATTCTATCTAGTAGAATGAATGCTAAAAGTTGATTATATTTTAGAAAGAAGTTACGAGAGAAACGCACCGTAGTCGATCGCCACTCATCCAGATGGTGGGGAATGAAATCTTTCTTTACGGCGAGTTGTGCGGTTGTGGAATTCGGCGGCGGGAATTATTCCAAACTTTATTTTATGGGATAGGGCAAACAATCAAGCATGTCACCTGATGGAAAGCAATCAACACCGCCTGTAACACCATAAGCATTTAAAGCCGACCTTTAAAAATATGAGTAGGCTTGTTTTTTGAAGGTCAGATTTGTCATATTGGTTCAGGCATACCGGTGAAGGCAGCCAGATCCATAGAGTGGTTCTGAGTGGCATGAAGTTTCGAGATATACGCATTGGTGATGATGGATCGAATGATGTATGCATAGAATTATTGTGAATAGCTTTTCAAAACCAACCAAACACGCGCTGAATTAAATTATAAATTAATTATCCTGTAGTGATTTGAGTACCGACCAAGTAACAAAGACAATAAGTGACTATAGCCTTATGTGGTTAAGATTTGCGCATACTAATGTTGTGGGTTAAAATCTATGTATCAATAGACTATTTTATGAACCATTTTTATACACACAGGTACTACTTTTCTTAATTGTTCAAGAAGAATTTCGATTAATGTAATAAATTGCTAATGTTCTTTAAAAAAAAACTTTATTTCAAGGCGAAGTTTAGAGAATGGAATTAAAAAAAATCCATACAGTGTAACTGAAAAACGCTCGATAGATGCATTTGTTAATGTAATGTATTACTAGAGACATGTTTATTTGTTAGCCACAGGTGCCCTCGAAAGGCAAATGTTGCCAACGAAAAAATATATTTACCCTTCCGAACCACGTTTTCTCCCGTTTCACTTTATACATGTTGTCACTTCCTATTCAACACTTAGATGAGAAAATGTCACTTATCCGCAAATATCCGTTTTTGAAGCACATAATTATTAATTAACATAAGCTACGTATCCGATGTGTCGGTTGAGGCCAACTAATTCTATATTTGCACCAAAAGAGGTAACTTGTAGAGGGAAAAATTCGTTATTATATTGTACAGGACACATTGCCACTGTGACGCACCGACAATTGCGGCGGAGTAAGCTTATAACATAATGATATTGTTCTAGGGAAGTGAATATTCGAAGTGTGATTAATCGATACACAACCTATCGATAAACGTGGTAACTTATGGTTTTACTCTCACTGAAAACTTCGACATAGAATAGTTTATTAATATTTTTATTCTACCAACTAAAGTTAAAAATTAGTTTAGAGTTTTACTTTAAGCTAATTTTTAACTTAATAACATACAAACTCCATTACTTAATATTTTAAAAATATGAAGTACCATACATCTCTTTTATTATCATTATGAAATAAAAAGACATTCTTATACCACTTTACTTTTAGTAATGACAAGATCTCAAAATAGAATTTGGATAAGATTAAATATTATTCATATATTATACATATATTTATTCATTAAATATTATATATATATTTTCATTACATATTATACATATATTTATTCAGTTTTTTCAATTTGGAAAATAACTGTGGTTAATATTTTGTTTTTTTTTTGTGTGGACAGTATTAAATCTGAAGTTTGTACAAATTTTCGGAAGTTTTCGCAGGAAGACAATAGTGGAAAGTCTAATAAATAATTTAATCGACAAAACTAAACGAACATCACTAAAAAAGCGTTATCAATACTCGGTCGTCGATTCGACGTTAGGAAACGTTCGCCTTCGTTATCTTACGTTTTATTACGCGTCCACTGATTATAGAGTGAAACCGCTTCAATGAATACCCTCGACGCGAATGGGCTTGTGCCAATATTTATCATCTAGTACCGCCTTGCTGTACTCATGTTGACGCGATTTTCCTAAAGGCCTGGCGACAAACAGACTCGAAACAAAACACTACCCAGTATGTCTACCCACGTAAAAGCGATGTAGCACTTATTCTAAGTTATTCTTTAGCAGATAACCTAAATAATGTATTTATTTTTATTTATTTTATTTTAATGTACAGTTTTCGTACAAAGGCGGATTAATGCCGGAAGGCATTATCTGACAGTCAACTTTTTTGATGTTGATAGGAAAGATAAAAGTAGGTATATATATATATATATATATATATATATATATATATATATATATATATATATATATATATATATATATATATATATATATATATATATATATATATATATATATATATATATATATATATATATATATATATATATATATATATATATATATATATATATATATATATATATATATATATATATATATATATATATATATATATATATATATATATATATATATATATATATATATATATATATATATATATATATATATATATATATATATATATATATATATATATATATATATATATATATATAGCTGGGGGCTTTCCTTACGTCAAGGGGAAACACGTTCAAAGTTTAATGACCGCGAAATAATTTCAAACAAAATCGGTACGGTGAGAAGGAGTTGGAGAAGATTTTCTAAAGCACCAAGAAATGTATTTAATCAACAAATATGTTGAATACTTTTAATAGTTTTTATTAGTGGCAGAGCTATGGTAACACGAATGGGTCGCCTCGATCGGGGAAGTACCACACAGAATATCGACATCACGGGGTAGCATTACCCTGTGGAGTACATGGTGAGTGTACAGAACAGAAGGCCCAATTCCTTTCCCCTTTCGTTATTTCTTTCTACACTTTACATTTTCACATTCACGTCAACAGATGTTCAGGGGTGGTTGGGAATGCGACCTTCGAGTAAGCCGCTTTCTCTTCTGCACATCAATATCAATATCAGCCCGCGGCAGTCCACTGCTGGACATAGGCCTCACCCAAGGCGCGCCACCTAGCCCGATCTTCGGCTACACGCATCCAGTCTCTGCCAGCCGCCTTGCGCAGATCGTCGCTCCATCTAGCAGGAGGGCGTCCCACACTAAGTTTGCCGAGTCGCGGTCTCCGCTCCAGCACTCGTCTACTCCAACGATTGACGGTTCTCCGACAAACGTGTCCAGCCCATTGCCACTTCAGTCTGCTAACTTGAAGAGCAATGTCGGTGACTCTGGTTCTCCGGCGAATTTCTTCATTTCGAATTCTGTCCACCAGAGAAACCCCGAGCATAGCTCTCTCCATAGCCCTCTGAGCGACTTTGAGCTTGGCGAGGAGACGGACTGTCAGTTGGACACACGTCACATACATTACTTCTGCACATACATTCTACACAAAAAAGTTATACAGACGCACCAACGGACTATAAATTATATAGGGATTATTCAAGATCTAATGTCGGTCTTATCTACACGCTATAGAATATGGTTATGGTTTCTCTTGATAGCAAATTAATGTTGAAAAATAAATGTACCAAATCTATCTTGCATTTCTTGATATTGGTAAATATCATAAACTATTTATTTTAATTGAAAAGATAACATGTGATTCAGAAGCACTGATAAAGTGATGACGCGATTTGTTTTCTATATAATCTTTAATACACTCAGTGACCCATATATGTATAGATAGATACGTGTGAAGTGTATTAATAACAAAATAGAACGAACGTAAGAATTCATTTCCGCCTCAATATTTTTAAATATGTACATATTATCAATGTATTTGGATAGGCATAATCTACAAATCATATAATCTTGTGCTCCAGTGTACCTGAAATCAAAGTTCCAATACCTGGGGGTATCTAATAATGTCAAGAATGACATATTATTTGTCTGTAGCATGAATGGGCCGGCTCGCCCGGGGAAATACCACATTCCCGCAGAAAACAGGCGTCTCAGTGGTAGCTTAGCTAACGCGCTTCGTCCGGTGAGCGGTTGAGTTCCAGAGGCCCACTAACCTCTCCCCCTCCTCTTCCCATAATAACCTTTTCTTAGTGTAGTGATGCGTGAGAAGAAGTTAAGGTTGGTTTCTGTTTGTGGACAGTTAGAACTTTTACTTAGCTAAGATCCGCGACAAGCAAACTAAAACAGAAAAATAATAATGTGTGTTTTGTACCGGAAGAAGTTGGATTTACGCGGAACGTAAACTAAATCTTACCGAAAGAACTGCCGTCAGATCAGAACTCTCCACCTCCCAACCACAATCAACAACACCAAAACCGCTTTTCACATTGCACACGACACGTGTTTCGCCTCAACACGAAGCATCATCAGGTATAGTAGACTCTATGGAATACAACCGTTAAGTGACTTAAGACTAAAAGTTCTAGCTGTCCACATAGTTATGGATTTCCAAGTAACGCCTGACTCCATTAATCATCTTGTTCCTGTTTTTCATATCCTAGTGTTAATTCACACTTTCCCTATATAATAAATAGGAAAAGCGACTCCTATGCAAAATAAAAACGGGCACCTAACAGTCATTGGCTTTTCTATAGATAATATTATATTAGAATAGAATAGAATAGAAAAACTTTATTTATGACACCATTTTTTTTACAATTACTAAAATTAAATCCTTAATAATATTCTATATACAAATAAAAACACAAAACAAAAAGAAAATAATTTTAATCTAACGAGTGTATTAAAATGGTTCTTGCTCAGCATATGCCGGGCGCACTATTGGAGCACCCGGCGCTGGTTTTCAGCAAGAACCAACGTGGTCAGATCGCGGACCACAGTGACGACATTCATACTGACATCACATACATCCATATATATACATCTACTCATACTCATATACACATACACATAAATACACGTACAGTACAATGGAATTAAAAAACACAAAGTCATGTACTAAATTCACCGCGTCCAAAAGAACAAGTTCCTGACTGCATACTTAAAATTAGATTTTTGTATTTTTTTAAATATATTTATTGTATGCAAGTCACGAAGAGGTGGTGGCAAGTTGTTCCAACATTTGGTTGCGGTGTATTTAAAGCTACCACGAAACGCAGCTGAGCAGTGGCGAGGAACAACCAGCAATGACCTAGACGCTCTGGTATCGCCAGCGCTATTTCGTTTACGGGACCATGTTAATTTATTATATAAATATGATGGGGATTCATAACGAATCATACCAAATAGAAGGGTAGCGAAATGAAGCTCCCTGCGGTGTCTCATTTTTATTATATTAGCTTTATTATGTATTAATATTTTTAGTATGTCATTAGCTTAGATGACAAGAAATTTCACTTCAACTTTTTTAACGCTTAAATCCTAGAATCGGTGTATTAGTCAATGTAAACAGAAATCCGTGTTTGGACTCAAACTGCAGACGAATACTTTGTCAAGAATGGCATATTATTTGTCTGTAGCATGAATGGGTCGGCTCGCCTAGGGAAGTACCACACTCCCGCGGAAAACTGGGGTCTGAGTAGTAGCTTAGCTACCGCGCTTCGTCCGGTGAGCGGTTAAGTTCCGGAAACTCAATCCTCCTCCCATAATGACACTTTCCTTAAAGGCCGGCAACGCATCGGCACTGTCTATGGCACTGCGGATGTCTATGGGCGGCGTTGATTGCTTTTATCAGATGACACGCCTGTTCGTTTGCCTTCCTAATCCATAAAAAAAAAATTTAGAATGTAATAGACACTCTAACGGTTAAGATATCCTTCTTGCCAACAAAATGGCGGGCACAATAAAGTTTACATATATAGATTCAAATTCGATTCGTTTGATCAATGAGGACCGGATGGCCGGTGTTGGCGCGAACGCCGCCATTTTGCGTAGAACTAACAACGCAGCGCGCGCATAATTAGTGACGCGACAACTTTAATCGGACAAATTAGCACCGCCGTATGGACCGTCCGGGACCTTTGACTCACTGGGTTGGTAATGTTGATCATATTCTCTTTAATTGACGATCGATTGGCTCAGTGGCGGGGCCCTCCGCCCAAGGAGTCAATGGTCGCGGGTTCGATCCCCGCATCGAAATAAATGTATGTATGGATTTATAAATATTTATTCCGAGTCTGGTAATCCCCTCCCCCAAACCGCACTTCCGTTCCTGTCCTTTCCTTTATTCTCTATCCTTTCCCTTCCTCTCCGCCAATCCACAGTCTGCCGTGCCAAAGGATGCGTGGCTAAGGGCGAGCTTAGTCGCAAGCGTGCCGACCGTCCCGGGATCGGGCTCCCCCGGGTACTATGTCCCTTACCTCAGCATGCAAAAGCTTTGCTGGGGCTGACCTCCATCCTCCCTTGCGACTCGTGGGATTCACTAAGACGAATTTAATTTTCTTCCCATTTATGTGTAGTTTAATTTTTTGTTGTTTCCTTTTTTTTAATCTCTATAACACTCTCGTGAAAGTTACCACGGTGCGAGTTTTTTTTCTTTTTATATATTTTTTTATTTTTTAAGTTTTTATTCGATTGTGTGACTTCCATGATTGACTTGACACTGGCAGAATTCACTGATAGGTGCCATAAACAAACAATTGAATTGACTCACTGGGCGTTTTGTCTTGCAAATTTGTTTCACGTCTCTTTCCAACACGATAGTAGCGTGACAGCGGACACGTTTTATATGCACATACATTTTATGGTAACGATACGAAAGGCCAACGAGCGAGCAAGCGTGTCACCTGATTGTAAAAAGCCACCGACGTCTTAGAGTAGATGTTTACGATTCCTTTTTTCCTCTTCTTTCTCCTTTCTGGCAATTGGCTATAGCTATTAACAATCAACCGTCGGTTGGGTAGATATACAAAATACCCTGCGAATGTCGTCCGCATTTTATTTTTTTTTGACAAATTTGTCAACTTTAGTGATCAGTATTTTTTTAACTTGTATTTGGTTACGAGTTAGTTAATTTAGAAAATTATGCGTTATACTTATATACAGTAGAGCATAGTAGGTCTCTATGCTCCATCCAACTTCAGCTGTAAATTGTCACAAATACAATAAAATAAAATAAAAAAATATTAATGGAGTCAGGCGTTACTTTGCGGAAATCCATCACTATGTGAACAGTCAAAGTTTTACTTAGCTAAGATCCACGACAAGCAAAACAATAACAGAAAATTATAATAATAATGTGTGTTTTTTTGCGTATGTGTTTTAATGTGTGTGTGTTTTTTTGTGAAGTGGATTTATTTGGAACTTAAACCAAAAACTTACCGAAAACTTACTTTTCGGTTGTCTTCCGTATAGTCTACTATACCCGAAGATGCCTCGTGTTGGGGCGAAACACGTGTCGTTTACAAGATGGAAAAGTGGTAATGTGTGTTTGGTGTTGTGTATAGTGGTTGGTGGGTGGAGAATTGATGGCCGATTTTTGGTAAGTTTTTGGTTTAAGTTCCAAATAAATCCACTTCATCCAGCAGAAAAACCACACATTATTAATTTTCTGTTATTGTTTTGCTTGTCGCAGATCTTAGCTAAGTAAAACTTTGACTGTCCACAAAATAAAAAATGCTTAAAATAAGTCTGGCACAAGAGACTCAAACCTGTCTGTTTTCCTTTCTTTCTTTTTGTTTAAGTTTAAATTAGTGCTGTGAAAAAAAATGACAAATTTGTTTAACTGACTAATATAGGTGTACTTAACCTGAACGGTCATGTATATTCATGACTACTACAAATTCAGACTGTGCCTACCTACTTTGTAGATAGATGTACGATTTATTTTAACAATAAAGATATTAAATAAAAAAAATAAAAAAGCTATAATTGACACTGGCATAATGGCTATTATGCCAGTGTCAATTAAAATAATAACAAGTTTCTTGAAATATACATTCAATTCGGCACGATGTGTCTTGATAAAATATTGGTCGTTCTACGTTTCTCATAATCTTGTTTCCGTCTTTAAATAAAATTACATATTACTTAGTGTTGTATAATATTATAAGATCCATTTGTGGCTGCTATGGACAGTACAGTAGTACACTACATATACAACTGATTTAATACACATACACACACATAAAAAATTGAAATTGGACGATGGCTCAGTCAAAATTTCCCTCATTGAGCAGAGGAATAGATTGTCTGCACCACCAGATCCCATGGATATATTTCTTTTTTCGCGGTTACCAAACTCGGATTAAATATCTGTAGGCCATACATATACTTATTCCGATGCGAGGATCGAACCCGCGACCATTGACCCTGTGGTCGGGAGGCCCCGCCACTGAGCCAATTAGTTGTCACGGAGATATGAATAGTCCTTAAATAAAAATAAAAAATCTGCTAAAAGATATTTTCTCTATGAGGAGCAACGAGAAGTCAGATATATATAATTCTCGACACAATACACACAAAAATTACAAGAGAAACGAAAACAATTTTTTATATTTTAAGGCAAGCTCTAGTTTCGATGGGGATTTGAACTCAGAACCCTTGGTTCAAAAATCAGATACTCCAAACTACTGAGACAAAGCTGTCGCATAGAAAAAAAAACCGCTCGCAAAACTAAATCCAATCAGCACAGCACCTTTGATAATATAGAATGCATAGTAAGTCTATAATCCCATTGTAATTATATTTACCTCGTACACATGAGCACCATAGTTTTGTGGCTTGGTGTCCCTCCGGGGGGCGCGATACTGCGTGATGCGTGGTATGACAAGTGGAGGCCTGCGCTCCCGACTGTACACGGCACACTCCTCGGGCGTTATCCACTAAAACAAATAAAAAACCATTTAATATTATAACTAAAAAAACTAACTTTGTTGGCGCAGCGACCCAAAATGGATCTTGGCCTCCGAACAGATCTTACAGGACAGGTGGCGCAGGACATGGGACGTCCTGCGCCACCTGTCCTGCCAGTTGCAGACTTGAAGGTTGCATAAGTCATCATTAAGTCTTTAATTTATTATTATATAATACTTTATTTATTTTATAACTAAAGGTCAATAAACAGCAAAATATAGAACATCGTGGGATTCGAATCGTCGATGACCGAGATCTCACCCAGCGGCTTGATTCTTTGACATTGCGGTGGAATGTCTTATCTATCAGCATCTTTTATCGCTTTTACCATGGGGAGTGCTCCGAGGAATTGTTCGGAATAATTCCTATCGTTGAATTTCACTACCGCACAATTCGCCCAAACGAAAACTTATCCCAACCATCAGGAAGAGTGGCTACCCAGTATGGTGCATTTTTCGTGGTAGAGCCACGCTGCAAGACGAATACTTTGTCAAGAATGGAAGAGACATTTGTCTATAGCATGAATGGGCCGGCACGCCCGGGTAAGTACCATACTCCTGCAGAAAACCGGCGTCTGAGTGGTAGTTTACCTACCGCGCTTCGTTCGGTGAGCGGCCGAGTTCCGGAGGCCTAACACATTCCCCCCTCCCTCTACCCTCCTCCTCCCATGCCCAAACCCATAACGACACTTTCCTTAAAGGTCGGCAACGCTTCCGCACTGCCTATGGCGCTGCGGATGTCTATGGGCGGCGTTGATTGCTTCTCATCAGGTGACACGCGTCTCGCTTGCCTTCCTATCCCATAAACAAAAAAATTCCACACACCACTACCTTGTGGAGCTATCTACAAAGGTGTTTCCGAAATGAGACCACATTGGGACCTTCAAAAAACAAACCCACTCATATCTTAAAGGCCGGCAACGCTTCTGCAGTGCCTGTGGTGCTATATATGTTGTGTATATCTACGCGCGGCGTTGATTGGTTTTCCTAGGTATTGTAGTGATACATTCATAAATGTATCACTAATGCATTAAAACATTTTATTTGAAGACAATAAAACCTTTTGTACTTTATTTCTTCTTTTTACATACGTAATTTTCAATTTTAAAATGAAAGAAATACCTTTCCGGAACAAGTAATTGAGATTGAAGATATAGAACTAGATTAATTTGAGAATATCATTTATTATTGATTAAATAGAGAACAAGATAAACGTCTAGCCCTTCCGTAAACAAATGAGTTATATGTGTTTATATTATATGTGTTAAAATAATGATACATATATGAGCGCGCAAGAATAAATTAATATTATAGGAAGAGAGTTTTAATAATAAAAGGAAACCCCCTAAAGATCCCGTGTGTCGCAGTAAGCAGTACGGCTGGCACGCCACATGCTTGTTCGTTTGCCTTCCTATACTATAAAAAAACATAACACTATACTTCTATAACTGGAATTTCGCAATATCGCGCTAATGACTGCGAGTCCAGAAGATTTACTATCTTAAGTTCTTGCATTCAGTCACATCCGTTGGATACAATGGATGCTGTGTCTTGCCTGGCACTCGATACGGGGTAAACTCATTTGCGAAACCGTGAAATGTAATGGAGAGGGGAACCGGCGATTGGTGTGTTGGTTTTGAAGCTACTCGTATGTTTGTGTATTGTCGAGTTTATTTCAGGGTTGTCGCATATTTCGGTGTAGAACACCACTATGTAATTGTGAACGTAGAGTTGCTTGCAAATGTCAACCCTATAATTTCATTATAAAACTATAAGATTTTGTCTAGTCAGTTTTTCAACTTCAATCCACCCACCATTACTCTGTGGAACCAGCTACCTTTAGCGGTATTTCCGAATCGATACGACATTGGAACCTTCAAAAAACAAGACTACTCTTATCTCAAAGACCGGCAACGCATTTGCTATCTCTATGGTGTTGCAAATGTTCGTGGGTTGGTGTTGATTGCTTTCCATCAGGCGACACGCGTGCGTTTGTCTCCCTATGCCATAAAACAAAATGTCTCTGTGGCAGACTTGCTGTCTACAGATTCAATAACCGCCGCGTTTGATCCCCACATGGGGATAACTATATATCCAATATCCAATATCAGCCCGCGGCAGTCCACTGCTGGACATAGGCCTCACCCAAGGCGCGCCACCTAGCCCGATCTTCGGCTACACGCATCCAGTCTCTGCCAGCCGCCTTGCGCAGATCGTCGCTCCATCTAGCAGGAGGGCTATATATGACCATCAACTATATATGACCTATACGTATTACGTGTTTGAGAGCTCCGTCAATTCACATTGGAAAATTTTAATCGATACATATATTAATTCCGATGCGGGCATCGAACCCGCGACCATTGACCCCGTGCTTGTCTATAATAGACAAAAATGATGAATACATCAACCAAGAGCAACTGAAAGACAAAGGGGTTTTTGCGTACAATAGAGTATCACTGGCGAATTGCTCGTACTTATACGGACATGTTTTATTGATGACATCTTATCGTGGGGTATGGGAGTGAAATCGTAAACAGAGACGTCGTCTCGATTCAGGCTACCTCCTTTCTGTTCGACTCACACGTGGCGGTGAGCATACGGCAGAGACCCAGCAGACGTCAATGTTTCACATCTACCAAGCATCTTATGACGCTTCTCTTTTTTTATATTTTATGTTAACCATTATGAAATGATTATACAGGCATTTCTGATTATGTTAACCATTATGATATTATTATACAGGCATTTCTGATTATGTTAACCATTATAAAACGATTATACAGGCATTTCTGATTATGCTAACTATTATGAGATTCCCGTTTAAGACAGTAGACCTACTAAGCTGCGTAATTCCAATTTCGTAACATTATAAACTACATATGCACAGACACGGTCTTATGACAAACAATATCCATAGATCCAATAGAAATCCATTATAAAAGACGGACAGTCAAACTTAGATAGATATATTCTTTATTGTACACCGAAAACAATGTTAAACATTTTTTTATTGTAATATATTTATATACAAATGACGGTCTTATCGCTAATAGTGATTACATCTAGACAAACGTAGGATGGACACAATGTTAAAAAGATAATTTAATAAAAGAATAAATAAATATATACATAGATATTTATAAAAATAGTGATTTTTGACAAGCTTTTTTAAAATTGGGAGAGACTTCGCTTGTCTCACCTCCAGCGGCAACAAATTTCATGACCGAACAGCCTGTACTGTGAAAGATTGTTCATAGAATTTGGTATGATGAGCAGGTATTTTTAATTGTTCAGATGTTCTCAAACACCTCGTATGTGAGACATTGAGAAACATAAAGCGATTTTGAGATAAGAGGGGTAGCATGAGTTAAATAAAATAGAGAAAAGAAGAGAGTATGTGAGCATTCCGGCAAAGGCGCCTTCGCCACTTGAGCTTAGCGCGGAAATTCGAAACATGGTCATACTTGCGTAAACCAAATATAAACCTTATACAAAAGTTTTTACTTGGATATATACATCTCTCTCTCTCTCTGGTCCATTATACATCTATCTCTCTCTCTCTCTCTGGTCGATCCTTCATGTCTGAAGATCGTGATCACGAGACTTCACCCAGCGGTTCGTTAGGCTCTTTCCATTTAATGACAAACTCGCTGTTTTCTTCGTGACATTCATGATGATTTTCTTGAGAATTTAGTGGATTGGTTTCCCGTTGCTTTCTGCACCAGACATTTTTTGGACGTTATTAGACCCCAAGGATTGCGCGTTGGGGTCTAATAAACTCCAAAAAATGTCTGGTGCAGAAAGCAACGGGAAGCCTCTTTCGACCGGTTTTTCGGTCGAGTGTATGGTATATACCTACATAAACAAATTACATGACCGACAAATAATCAAGATTCTTTTATGTGATAGGACGGCTAACGAGCAAGCGTGTCGCCTGATGGAAAGCAATCAACGCCGGCCATAGACATCCGCAACACCATAGTCACGAGAGACGTTGTCTGTCTTTAAAAAATGTGTAGGTTTTTCTCTTGAAGATTCGGAATCGTGTCAGTATTCAATCGAGAAATGGCGCAGAAGTTTAAAAGTATCTAATATTCTAACAATAATTCATACATGCAACTGAAACCAAAGGTTCAGTATTTCATAATAAGTTCGTCATCATTTTTTATCTGTGCATCATCTTAGGCTCTTGTTATTATGATACATCTGAAATTTAACACCGTATTATTTATAAGTAACGAAAACCATTGGATAAAAATTGCTTTCGAAGTTAATGTCTCTGACATTACTGCCTGCGTGATATATAATTTTTATTTTTGGAATAGGAAGGCAAACGAGCAGGCGTGTCACATTATAGAAAGCAATCAACGCCGCCCATAGACATCAGCAGTACCATAGATAGTGCGGAAGCGTTGCCGGCCATTAAGTAAAGTGTCATTGTGGGAGGGGGGAGGGAGGAGGGTGGTTAGCCGGACGATGAGCGGTGAGCGGTTGAGTTAACCGCTCACCGCTTATCGTCCGGCTAAGCTATCACCGGTTTTCTGCGAGAATGTGGTACTTCTCCGGGCGAGACGGTTCATGCCCATTCATGCTACAGATAAATAATTACACAGTAATTATTGACAAAGTATTTGACTGTAGCATGGCTCTACCACTTATAAAAATTTCAAATTGTCATAGGTTCGATTCGTCGGGATAAATATGTTAACTAAATGTATAGAAAAAATATTTCTCTTATGAATATAATAACATAATTAGCAGGATAAAAATTTTGTAATAAATACCGTCAATGGCGAAGCGTGAAGATCGCTAGAAAAAAGGACGAATTGACTTAATTTTTTTTTAATATTACTTGTTTTAATTTTTAACACAAATCAACCTACACAACAGACGTCATAGTCTGACGTAGATTAAAAAACAAAGTACCGAAAGATTCGCCGACGGGTATATGATTCACGGAATCTTTGTGAATGAAAGGCTGTGGGTAAACAAATACTGGTTTCCGCATCCTTGACCCAAGCCAACTGGTTAATATGACTAACAAACGCCCCCGGATATTACTGTCTTTCCCATTACGTTGATACACCAATTAAGCACACGAGGTGATTCAAACGACGTGAGCTATCGAATGTCCAACCTTGACTAGCAATATTGGCGTTTATAACGTCAGAGATTAAAAAGTGTTCCACAAAAGCTTACGCTACAAAAAACACCGCCAAGGAACATCTATAATACTACAGTACTATATGTCGCTATCCTTAGGTTAACATTAGATATATCAGCGATAACACTAGATATACCAGTCAAAAACGCAAATTATTTTTACTAACAACATATATACAGTAATATAAACTTTATAAAATTAATTCTTTAGTTATAACTAGAAAAGTCATGATATCATTACGAAAAAAAAATATTACACATAGTAGGAATTTTAAATTGAAATACCGAAAACAGTCATTTTGACTGGTCTGGTATATCTAGTGTTAAGGATGTCAATAATGGGAATAAATGAAGGAAACGATGGGAGGGAAACTATTTTTTTATGGGATAGGAAGGCAAACGAGCAGGCGTGTCACCTGATGGAGAGCAATCAACGCCACCCACAGACATCCACAGTGCCATAGGCAGTGCAGAAGCGTTGCCGACTTTTAAGTGCCATTATGAGAGGGGTAGGGGGAGGGGGAGCGGGCAGTGCCTCCGGAAGTCAACTGCTCACCGTATGGAGCGCCACTCAGACGCTGGATTTCTGCGTGAGTGTGGTAGTTCCCCGGGCGAGCTGGCCCATTTATTCTACAGACACATATTATGCCATTCTTGACAAAGCATTCGTCTGCAGCGTGGCTAATAATGGGATAATATTTGTCTGTAGTATGAATGGGCCGGCCCGCCCAGGGAAGTGGCACACTCCCGCAGAAAACCGGCGTCTGAGTGGTAGCTTAGCGCTTCGTACGGTGAGTGGCCGAGTCCCGGAGGCCCAACACCCTCCCCATCCCTTTACCCATCCCCCTCTCATTCTTGCTCCCATAATGACACTTCCCTTAAAGATCGGCAATGCTTCCGCACTGCCTATGGCGCTGCGGAAGTCTATGGACGGCTTTGATTGCTTTCTATCATGTGACACGCCAACTCGCGACCACCCGAGACGTTCCCTTATATCATATCGGATAAGTCTGTAGTGGTGGAGCAATTTTACCAGTCAACTTGGCCTCAATTCGCCGTCGCGGGTTGAATCAACTCCTTGACCTCAGTGTCAAAGTGACGGGGCGTCCATTCATGCGTTAGTTCGCCGTCACTATCTAACGCGTATGTTGTCGCGTAAGGGGGAACGGGACGGACACTCCGGATGCGGTGCTTAATAACTCACAATTAGCGAGACAAGTTTGAATGAAGATTGATTAGTTGGAAAGAGAAATTAATCGTGAATTACAATACGGTGATGCAATTGTTGTAAATAATAATGAAACACATTATCTATAATTAAAAACAGGTTTTAATTTAGTAATATATATACTATAAATCATTTTGCGTGTTCTGAAATTAGTCAAATCATAATGAAAGTGTAAAATTAAAGTAATTGTTCATTTCTTTATTTTTTCACTTTAATTCTGAATGATCTCAAGGACGAGGTTTTTAACTTCTAAAGTTATAAAACAATCAATCAATCAATCAGCAGACCGCGGCAGTCCACTGCTGGACATAGGCCTCCCCCAAGAAGCGCCACCTAGCACGATCTTCGGCTTCACGCATCCAGTTTCTGCCAGCCGCCTTGCGCAGAACGTTACTATCTAACCGGGAGGGGGGGGGGTACCCCACAACGTTTGCCAAGACTCGATCTCTTCTACACTAGTCTTCTCCATTTACTGTCGGTTCTCCGATAAACGTGATGAATGTGTTATTAAATAAAGAGAGATAAATAACAAAATTCAAAAAGCAACCATGCTGTGCATGGCTAGGATCGTGTGAAGGTTATTTTCCTTGGATGTGTAACTCCTTCGTTGGCTTGGTTTATCCCGCCACGAAAGATTAAGAGCCCTAATACATACATACTTATCGTCACGCCTGTTTCCCGTAGGGGTAGACAGAGACTCCACACTCATCCATCTTCTCATCCATCCTTTCTCTGACATTCATCATAGCGAAAAGGCTCTCCGTTAGTCGCTTCTCGCCCTCGTGATTTTAATGTATATACAGTAAAAGCTCTTTATTCGCGGGGTATATGTTCCATATATATGCCGCGAATACAGAAACCGTGAATACGAAATGGTAATTTATATGGGATTATTGGGGATACGTTCCTAGGTGACTAAATAAAAAAAGACAAATATATAAAAAAATCAATTTAATTGAAGTTTTTGAACATTGGAATCCTTTTATTATTATATATGTACTTATTAGATCCGCGAATAAAGAAATTTTTAGCCGCGAATATAGGAATTGGGTCGCATTTTTTTAATCCGCGTATTGTGAAAACGCGAATGAAGGAAGCGCGAATAACGAGCTTTTACTGTATTTGGATATTTTTTTACTACTATTATACAAAGAATATTGATAGAAATGTTGGCATAGGTCAAAAGCTCTACTATTTCGGCGTGTAATTTGTCGGATCGTTCACTTCTGGTCGTACTGAAGTCACTTAGGGAGCCCGATGACCGCACGTCCATAAATCATAAACAACGCATAAACAAGACTGGTGGTGGTGTTTTTAAAAGCTTGTGCCACGTATCCGCCGCCGTTTGATATGTTTTGACATCCCTCATTGTGTTTATCTGATGCATTTCAACGTTTAAGCGCTGTAGCTGTCTTCTCGATCTATTTTGGCTAGATCGATCAAGAAAGACGCAAGTTTTGATTGATTTGATTTGATTCGAATATGTTATTGCTGGTAGCCTCTTGGCTTTAACAGCTTTATCGAATTCTGGGCCCGTAAAATATAATTGGGAATCTGCGCAAATCGCAGACTCCATCGGCTCGACGCCGTGTCGGAGGTACACATATGTGTGTGAGCCGATTTTAAATTCTTCATGATGCTACGTTAAACAGATGAAGATACAGATGGCTTCAAGAAAACTACATAAGCAGAGGCACCTTTAAAAAAATTCTGTAAGCTAATTACTTGTAGCCGAATAAGATGATATGAAAGCTGAAAAAACTGCGTCGATGGTCTCCATCAGTTTTGAAATTTTTTTTTCCGATTAAAGTTGTGTATAAAACCAAAATACGTCATTTTCTACTTACAGCAAATGCGTTTTCTGTCGTCGAATCAGAATTTGTATTACATGCAAATTTTACCTTACCTGGGAAAAGTCTGATCGGCACTGGACAGATGTTATGCTAGTCCAGGGACATAGCATAGACAATCTTCTGTTTTATCGCAATTATTAAACTTCCGTTCAAAGCGAGCACTTACGCCGTCGCCATATTGGCGCCTCACAATGACCTAAGCCGATGACATCAGTATACAGATAATTAATATAATATATAAAAGGCATCTTACATTCTTGACTGATTCACTCAATACTTGACTATTAAATATATAACTAATGGTCGTTCAGTGGGCAAATTTCGACTGTAATTCATTATAATTTTTATTTTGTTTTGACTTCCCACCCTACTTAAACTTTAACTATACAATTTTTTTATGGTATAGGAGGGCAAGCGAGCAAGCGTGTCACCTGATGGAAAGCAATCAACTCCGCCCACAGACAACCGCGACACCACAGGAGTCACGGAAGTGTTGCCTGCCTTTTAGGTATGTGTAGACTTGTTTTTTGAAGGTGCCAACGTCGTATCGGTTTGGAAAAACCGCCGAGGGTAGCCGGTTCCACAGAGTGGTGTGGTGGTGCGCAGAAATAAGATTTGGGAGAAGCGTACCGTTTTGGATTGTGACTCATCCAGATGGTGAGGATGAAACTTTTAAAGCAAGTTTATTTATTGGTTTAAAAACGGATTTTTTATTTTCATTATTGATTTATTTAAACTGATGCAAGAACGGAACGCTCTGCTGACGTTAAGTCTGTCAGCCTTAACGTCTTTTCCATCCCATACAACAAATGTCCTGAAACATTATAGTTTTTTGGTAAAAGTAGAGAATTTGAAATAATGTAATCAAGCGAAGTGGTGGGTCGCCAAACTGGACGACGTCCTGTGGGGTGCCACCAGGTACCGCTGGAGAGACATGATTAAAGATGACTTGCGCAACCTTCAAGTCTGTAACTGGCAGGAGGTGGCGTAGAACAGGGTAAAGTGGCGTAAGATCTGTTCGCTGCGCCAACAAAGTTAGTTTTTTTTTAGTAACCAAGCGAAGACCAAGGATCAAGAAGTTTTAAGAGTATGTCGTTCTCCTTTGTTCACAAGATTTACAACATGGCAGCCGTATACGTTAGAGATAAAAATGTAGTAAAACTATGAACCCCGTTCACCTCTTTATTCATTCATTTAATTCATAATTTAAAAAAACTTTTTTCTCTAATGCAATGACAAAGATAGCAAGAGGTTAGCACACACATCAACAATGTAAAAAACAAAACAACGATTCAAAAAAGTACAATACGACTTTGATAATCTGACTATTTGTACTGGGATCGCATAAACTGCCAATGACTGAGGTTCTCCGACAAGTCAAGCGAAAACGTGAACTTTTACAGTGACCTTTAAGGAAAGTGTCATGCTGGGATTGGGAGGGGGGAGGGTGGTAAAACTCTGCCGCTCACCGTACGAAGCGCGGTAGCTAAACTACAACTCAGGCGGTTTTCTGCGAGAGTGTGGTACTACCCCGAACGAGCCGGCCCATTCTTGCTACAGGCAAATATTATGCCCTTCTTAACAAAGTATTCATCTGCAGCGTGACTTTAACTACACATATATACAAACTTAAATGCTGAGGTAAGGCACCATAGTCCCCGGGGGAGCCCGACCCCGGGACGACTATGGTGCCTTACCTCAGCATGCAGGGCTCTGCTGGGGCTGACCTCCATCCTCCCTTGCGGCTCGTAGGATTCACTAAAGACGAATTTAATATACCTAATTTGTCGAAAATGACGGCGACGTGGTTCGCCACCCGTCACGTCCTGATTCTCACGAGGGCGAAAAGCGACCAATGACGAGCCGTTTCGCTACGATGAATGGCAGCGGATGGAGCTCTGTGTTCTCTGCCAACCCCTGCGGGGGATAGGGGTGAATATATAATATAATATATAATACAAACTTAAACTATACTATAGTACTACTATATAACTGACTGCTATAGTATTATACTATAGTAAAATGACTAACGGCCATAGAGCTTAAAATAACAAGAGAGATCTAACGCATAACGATATATGCAAACTTCAAAACGTTATTAAAAACGGTAACTCTATTAGCGAGTGAACGAAAAATCATCGGTAACGGAATGATTCACAAAGTCCAACTACGTATACTGTTTGTTTAAACCATGGTTTAGGAGCAATAACCTAGATTCGGTGACCTTATCCAGTACCATGAAAACCCGATTCAGGTAAAACTACACTGTTATTTTCGAGAATTATTTTTAAGAATAATAGATTGTAACATATGTTTTAATAAAGTCTAACAAATAGTTCGACTGCAACTGATATAGTATACTGCGATCTGCGATCCAAATCTCAACGCTTTGAATATAAAATCGCCGTATAAAAGAATAATTTGTCTGAACATGTCTGGCTACACAATAAGTCGAATGACTTGTGACACTTTGGTCCTTATTATTTGATTGCCTTTAAAGTCACCTTGTAAGTCACGCGCAAGAATAAATAGAAATAAAGGCATATATAGTATATATATATATATATATATATATATATATATATGTATATATATATATATATATGTGTATATATATATATATATATATATATATATATATATATATATATATATATATATATATATATATATATATATATATAAGTTAATAAACACCGTGACTTTTTAATTACCCGAGAAAACTAAAATTCGTGTTTGTAAAAATATGTATGTTAGTAAGTAACATTCAAATATTATAGCGTTCATACAAAAATATTGTTTTATGGGACTTCAAAAAAACCTGTAAATATTACGCGACCAAATTAGGTTGGTTTGAGTGCAGTTCATATTGGAATGAAAATGATGTCTATTTGAATTAGCAAAATTTTTTGTTGTATAATTTTTAATAAATATTACATAAAAATAAAATATTTTTTCTTCGCCAAATTTAATGTATATCGATAACTGAATATATAACTTAATTTTCTCGAGTAATTAAAAAGTCACGGTGTATACAATAGTAGTATTAAACTCGATTAAAACGTTTTCGAGTAAACAATGGTAGGTGACGCGCTTGTTTATTTTTACAATACAGGAAGCTTTGTTTCTACTGGGCGAGCATACAATATGACGTATATACAAAGATAAATAAACTTTGTAGTACACATCGCTATGGTTACAACACCCAAACAACTCATTGTAAGAAATAGTAAACGAAATGAAGAGCTCTACGATAATGATTTTCATTTTTTGTGGAATAGGAAGCCGAAAGAGGCAGCATGACGCCCGATGGAAAGCAATAATGCTGGTCATAAACATCTGCAACACCATAGGTAAAGCGGAAGCGTTTATTATAGATCATACACATTATCACACCTGTTGTCACAAGGGTAGACAGAGACCACAGATCTCCATCTGCTACAATCTCTACACATTTTTTTACTTCATTCACACTCTCTTCATACAATCTCGCCGGTTAAGGGTACTTTTGACCATGCCATGCTTAAGAAGATCAACAATTTGGTCAAGGTATGTTCTCCTTCGTCTTCCCCTACCGACTCTTCCAACCACATACGCAACGTACTATTTACTTACTCCCTTAGCTCAGTGACCCGAACTGGTTCTTGGCCTCTGAAACGAGAGTCCTCCATCATTTCCTGTCCGGCGCTAATTCTTGCCAATTGCTGGTTTGAAGTTCGCGCAGGTCAGCATCCACCTGATCTCCCAGCGATATCTGTGTCGACCAACTGGCCTTCAACCACTTAGTCGACACAAATACGCCCTCTTCACACTCCGATCCTCGCCCATTCGTTCAAGGTGACCAAGCCAATATGGGGAACCGTATCATAAATTTCTTTTATCAGTCGTCTTTCATCCATCCTCTCTATCTGTCAAAACTATTTAAGCATCCCTTTCTCAAGTTTTTCACACCTTTTACTCCATGGAGAAAAAAAAAACAAAACGTTTTTGCTGACTCACTTTTGTCCTTATCGTTTTTTTATGGGATAGGAAGGCAAACGAGTAGTGTCATCTGATGAAAAGCAATCAACGCCGCCCATAAGAATTTGCAGTGCAGAAGCGTTGCCCACCTTTAAAGAAAGTGTCATTATGGGGGGGGAGGGGTGTTCGGCCTTCGGGACTCAACCGCTCACCGAACGAAGCGCGATAGCTAAGCTACAACTCAGACGCCGGTTTTCTGCGGGAGTGTGGTACTTCCCCGGGCGAGCCGGCTCATTCATGCTACAGGCAAATAATATACCATTATTGACAAAGTATTCGTCTGCAGCGTGGCTCTACCACTAATAAACTTTTATATGTGCTTTCCGTTATACAAGTAAAATTATTAATTAAAAGAATGTTATATGAATACCTTTTTCTTTTCATTGCTAGTAGTGGAACCACTGAAATTATATTGAACTTTTGATGTCTACAACGCTTAATACGTAGTCAATAAAACCGACCCGAATGTACAGTACAGTCAAACGCACAGTAACACTCTGCTTTTATTATGCGCACAAGCTACATACGCCTCTATTGCTGTTGTTTTTCAGCTTGAAATAGATTGTATAATTACTGTTTTAACAGATAGACGCGCAAGCATTATAACGATAATGTGGTTTTATATCTAAGTTTATAGTAGTTTTGAGTGTTTGTTAAGTGATTTTCTATTTTAGGGTTTACACACACGAGTTTTTATCCGCGAGAGCATTAAAATAACGGCTGTAAAAAGTAAGGTTTAGTGTTGTACCAGTTGCCAATAAATAGGGATGTTAATTATTTTTGGCAAGTGCCAATTATTGGCAATTAATAATGAAACAGTGTAAAAAAAGTCCCTAAAATAGCTTAAAATTATTTTTCAAATATAATTAACACTTTAATACGCATGTATTTTGAATTGAATAAAATTTTGAATTTTAAATTTCGCTCCAATACGTTAGTACTGGTCACGTGGCTTGTAAACAAGTGACGTAATGCACTTTGATTGGAGTTTGCGGTCACGTGACTTGGAGTGACATGATCACATTTTGATTGTTAATTAAATTAATTAATTTATTCCTCCTTCGTGTCTTCTCCCTTCTACGTGACATTGGCGAAATCATCCGTGCTATTTTGACACTATTGAAAGCCATTAATTCAAATGAAAGAATGAATTAATTAATTAATTTCTTTAAGAATAAAAAAAATATTGTGTTACGTAGCTTTTCTATCATGAAAATTATCGTTTCCCGGCTAAATTATAAATTATAATAATGTAAAAGGATCTGTTTAATTCTAAGTAGTTT
The DNA here is from genome assembly GCA_031353405.1 of Baronia brevicornis. NCBI lineage: Eukaryota > Metazoa > Arthropoda > Insecta > Lepidoptera > Papilionidae > Baronia > Baronia brevicornis. Next base: position 715,543 of record JASFAT010002350.1, on the reverse strand, counting down.
TACATACATACATATCATCACGCCTGTCTCCTGTAGGGGTAGGCAGAGACCGCAGATCTCTATTTGCTACGATCTCGGCATACTTTCCTTGCTTCCTACACACTGATTAATCTCCTCATGCAATCGGGAAGCGTGATGATATGTATGTATGTAAATTACACGACAATCTGATTATATATTATATAATAAACATCCAGAGACGTAAAACCATTAAAAATAACAATTATCACTTAACGCCAATGTGTACAGGTCTTCACCGGTCAATCATCTTGCCACCAACAAAACTCTAAATAATACTTCTTCACTTTGAAACTAATTTACAACTCAAGCGACAACAAAGAGTCGTTGTTTATCGCCTTACACACGATTTGCATCGCGTTTAACTGACTTAATATTCACTAATTTTAAAATCTAGACATGCACGAAGTCTAGATATTGTTTTGTATGCGCACAGTGGAACTCACGCGACATATATAGAGAGTAATAGGCGCTTTTAGTACGTAAATACGTGTGGGGCGTCCGTCTGTCTGTACAACCGCCTACGTGATTCCTTACAGATATGACATTGTGTCGTCGCTTTTTTTATGTAAATATCTGTTGTGTTTGTAAGAACAGTATCTGTTGTGTTGTTTATTTAATAAAACACATACTTCTAAGACAGATAAGTATAAACTCCTTTATTCTATAGTTGATATAATGAAGGTAGGAATGCTATATTTGTTAATATACATTAACAAACTAATATATATATATATATATATATATATATATATATATATATATATATATATATATATATATATATATATATATTAAGAAATGCATTAAAGAGTTAAGCTCGCCTTTGTACATCTTTTTTCCTTTTAATTCTTGTATGTCGAGTTATATGTGTGAAATAAAGTATTAAATAAATAAATAAAGTAACATAGCTTAGCTACTGCGCATTGTCTGGTGATCGGTTGAGTTTCGGAGGCCCAAGTCCCCTCCTATGCTTTCCTTAAAGACCGGTAACATTTCTGCACTACCTACGTCACTGCGGATGTCTATGTGCGGCGTTGATTGCTTTCCATCGGGTGACACGACTGCTCGTTTGCCTTCCTATCCCATAAAAAAACTATTTAAAAAGGACTAAATTTTATCAAAACATCACGTAAATTTCATTACTGAAGTATATTATAAATATAGTATATTATAAAAATGTCACTAGAGATAACATCAAAGGATTAAAAAGTCCACAATATTGTTTAGAAAATAGTTGAAGATTTTCTCCTTGCCAATCGAACGATATCTTCTGAGAAATTCTAGAAGCGTTCGGATACGTAGAATTTACAATGAGGAAGGTATATTTGAATAAACGGAAATCACTTTCTTGTCAATTATTTATAACCTATCTTTGAACATTTCAACAATAGCTCAAATTTATACGTCCTGAGTTTATTTTGAGTTCTAGTGTCCCCGCTCCCGATAGATCCTCGCTTTCAAGTTGGAATTATCCTTCTTCTTCGTAGACGGGCGTGATGACCCAAAATGAGTATTGGCCTCCAGCAACAAGTCGCCATTTGGACCGATCTTGCTCCACCGTCTGCCAGTTCTCGACTTGGAGCTCCTTTAAGCCTTTCTCTACGGCATCATTCCAACAGTTCCTAGGATAAGCGACCGGATGATGGCCCTCCAGCCGCCCCAAGTAGTTCGTTTTACGGCTCTATTCTCTCCCATGTGCATAACGCGGCGCAGCCGGCAGAGTTGTTGTTTTGATCTCGCCTATGGTATTTTGTTCAGCCACTAGCTCTTCGATCTCTTCATCCTTCAGGACTCCCCAAGATCCGTCTTCCCTCCTCACTGGTCCAAGTATTTTCCTGAGGACTTTGCACTCCCGTGTGACCCGGAGTTTTGTTTCTTCTTTTAAGGTTAGCGTCCAGGCCTCGCAGCCGTACATTAGTATCAGCCTTATGACCTCCGAAATCTGAAAACTAACACTTTGTGGAGCGCTGCACTACTACGAAGGGTATTTGGGTTCTGATTTCAATGTCTACTGTTTTTATATTGGTTAAATGAAACACATACTTTTATGACGGTTGAGTATTAACTGATTTATTATATGTATATGTGATATATGAAGGTAGGAAAGCTTAGATAGGTAGGTAGAAATATTTGTTAATCTACCTACAACATCCACCTCCCGAGTTTTAATGTCTGTTACAGTGTATTGGAATTATCATAATGTTATAACATCACGGAAACTCAATACGAAGTCAAAACAGCTGAAAAAGCTAGATTTGCAACAAACAAACGGGATATGTACACGGCATCAAGCTAAATAAATAAAATCAAAAATCAAAAACCTCGAGTCAGTCAACAAAGCGGCCGTCAGCTTACAAAACACCTTTTTAACTTGGTCACGATATGACAGCTTTTAGAGCAAAAACGTTATTAATTAACCCATTAGAAATAATTATAATATGACAATAACAAAGAGAATAATAAAACTACCAATGGATACATTTAATAAATCGTCAATAATGTATAACTGTATTGCAACCACATACATTACTTGTGTTTTCTAGCGAACGCAAAAGCAATACGGTTCGCACCACGCAAGCCATAATGATAATTTAAAACCATACGATCACCTCAGCATTGCATAATAAAGCTTCGAGATAATAGTTTATTGGCATAAGGAATTTCAGCGAGAAATACACAAAAGTAATTACAAGGAAAATGATTCAATTATACAAATAAAGTCAACAAAGCACTGAACTGTCAGCGCAAGAAATAAAAGATAATTCGCAGAAAGAGGAAACCATTTAGGCCTGTCGCACACACTCGGAATTCTGAATTGAAACTTCAACTAATTTGTGAAAACATTCCGTATGAAGAAATTCCAAATCTATATATCGGCGACAGAAAACGTATTTGCTGGTAGAAATTGACGTATTTGGGTTTTATACACCGTTTGAATCAGAAAACAAAACTGCGTCAAATGATCTCGGTCATTTTTTGAAAAAATTTAAAAACATTCCGAGACCATTCGACGCATTTTTTTCTGGTTAAAATGGTGTATAAACCAAAATACGTCATTTTCTGCTTACAGCAAACACGTTTTGTGTCGTCGATATATGACGGATAGATAATAGATTTAAAGTAGTGAGAAGAAGTCTAATTTCTATTAGACGCATTGCGAAGATCGTCGCGTCATCTAGCCGGAAGGCCATATAACATTTGCCATTCCAACAATCGTCTACTCCGACATTTGTCGGTTCTCCTAGAGATGTAACTAGTCCCTTGTTATTTCAGTTTGCAACTCGAAGGATTTTCAGTAGTTTAACTGAATTCCAATAGGGAATAATTGAATAACCAAACAAAACCTATTTAGTACCCTTATAATGTAAAACTATGATAAGCTTTAGGGCAAAATTGTACAATTAGTTGTTACAAAATATTATCATACATTGGGTCCATTTTTCGTAGTGGTAGTGGTATAGCCACGCTGCAGACGAATACTTTATCTAGAATGGCATATTATTTGACTGTAGCATGAGTGGACCGGCTCGCCCGTTACCATACTCCCACAAAAAACCGGCATCTGAGTGATAGCTTACCTACCACGCTTCGTCCGGTGAGCGGTTGAGTTCCGGAGCCCCAATCTCCCATAATGACACTTTCCTTAAAGGCCGGCAACGCTTCTGCATTGCTTATGGCACTGTGGATGTGTATGGGAGGCGTTAGTCGCTTTCTATCACAGGTGACAGGCTTACTCGTTTGCCTTTCTATCCCAAAAAAACAATGTTCGTGAAGTTTGTATTTAGTTCTGACTGATTTAGTTAACTATCACTAAGTTAACTAACAACAGCCAATTGTAAGTAGAATCGAATCCACCGCCTGAGGTCGTAAGCGCAAACCGTTAACAATTAGGTTAATACCGTTGACAACTTGTGATACACATTTGAAATGTTTTTAACAAACTAGTACTCATTCGGATTTGCGAGCGTGTATAACGGGCCTAAGCGATTGCAACTCTGAAGGATGACACATTCACAAAACTATTGAAGCATCTGTGTATATTGAAGATTAAACCTTAAGGATATTTTCAATAAGTTTGAAATTTTTAATTAATATAATTGGGAATATATGCAACAAATGTTTGTTTGGCATTTAAATTTTAATCGTGTGTAAAGGTATTTAAAGTTAAATATCGTTTGATAACAATCAAGCTGGTTTATCAATTATCTCCAGGTTAGCGCTGCCCATAAATAAAACTGAGATCACTACACTAATCAAAGGCCCAAGATCTCAACGCATGTGTTTAGCAAATGGCTGGTTAAGAGTACTGAGTGATGTATTTATTTACTGTTAAATCTTATCTTAACGATGACGGCTGTGTCGATTAGCGTCAGAAAATGACATTTATTTTCTTTCTATTGATATTTACATATTTTTTTATGGGATAGGAAGGCAAACGAGCAAGCGTGTCGCCTGATGGAAAGCAATCAACATCGCATATAGGCAACCATGACATCGCAGGAGTCACGAAAGCGTTGCCGGCCTTTTAGGTATGTGTAGGCTTGTTTTTTGAAGGTTCCAATGTCGTATAGGTTCGGAAACACCGCTGGAGACTGATGGGACAATAGTTAAATCTTATATTTTTTGAGCTTGAGGTAATTCCCCGATAGAATCGAATCATTTTATGCGTAGGCTTGTTATAAAAATAAATAGCAATGAAGTAATCATGAGATTTCCAATATTTTTTTTATGGGGTAGAGAGGCATGAAGATGACTTGCGAAACCTTCAAGTCTGTAACTGGCAGGAGGTGGCGCAGGACAGGGCAAAGTGGCGTAAGATCTGTTCGGAGGCCAAGATCCATTTCGGGTCGCTGCGCCAACAAAGTTAGTTTTTTTTAGAGAGGCAAACGAGCAAACGTGTCGACTGATGGAAAGTAATTAACGTTACCCAAAATATCTGCAACACCATAGGCATTGCATGCGTTGCCGTCCTTTGAGATATGAGAAACCTTGTAACTAAAAGGCTTGTTTATTGAAGGTTCCTTGAAAACTAAAAGGCTTGTTTATTGAAGGTTCTAATGTGTATCAGTTCAGAAGAGATATGATGCTTATTTCTTGAAGATACCAATGTCGTATCGGTTCAGAAATACTCCTGAAGGTAGCTGGTTGAAGAGTGGTGGTGCGTGGAACGAGGTTACGGGATAAACGCACCGTACTGAACCATCATTCGTCCAGATAATGGGGATGAATCTTTGTGCGCTAGTGAAACTAATATCGTAAGAAGATTTTACCACTATTGTGTAAGCACAGCTACAACAAAACATTCATATAAACTTTACAAAAGCAATATTAATATTATTTAATAATATTTATAAGAATCTATTTATTTCTTCTATCTAATTATTATTTCTATCCTCACAGCTTATCTTATCTCTCTTTCACTCCTCGGTTAGCTGTAAGAAAATTCAATTTTGAGTTAAGCTCGCCCTTGTACATCTTCTTTCCTTTTAATTCTTGTATGTGGTGTTTTGTGTACAATCAGGTATTAAATAAAAAAATAAGAATCACATTAGGTAGCCGAATTTTTTTAGTACATTTGCCCAAAAGTATATAATGAATTCCCGAGATCATCTCTGGGCAAGACATATCGAAATAAAAATGGAAAAGTAAAAAAATGGATAAAATTACTTAGTAAGAACCAAATCGACATGTTTTTATACAGTAGCATAGTAATGTATTTTTTTTTAGTAATTTTATGTTTCTTAAGTGTTTTTATGCAATGATGGTATATTTAAACTACAATATTATTGTAGTTTAAATGTACTAGATTGACCAGGTAATAATAACCCTGATATGAACCCAATTGAAAATGTGTGGGAGCTGATGAAAAGAGAATTGGCTAAAGATGTGATTACCAACAAAACTCAGCTTCTAGAGAAGAATATTTATGTGTGGAATCATCATCCTCAAATGCAGGAGACTGTACAGTTGCATTGATAGCATGCCGCGCAGAATTAAAGCTTTGATAGCGGCTATAGGTGGCTCAACTAAATATTGACTTTTACTAACGTTAATTTATGCTCTTCTAAATTAACGCTGTGTTATTTATGTCAAATAAATCGGTAATTGTTTGGATAATATAAAAATAAAAAACAAATCAATTTAAAATAATAAAACGATACAATATCACTCGGTAATTAATATTTTACATGAAATCTTGCAGTGCGTCTAATAATTTGGCCAGGGACTGTATGTATAGGTTTGTATGTGTATCTCAAAATATATGTTATGTATGTATGTACTTATTTATGTTTATATATATATTACAAATTTGAATAATAACCGAACCGGAAGCTGTCAGCACGGGTTTTCCTAGTGAGACCTACTATGCTCCATCCAACTTAACCTGTAAATTGTCACAAATAAAATAAAATAAAAAAATATTGTGTTTAGGTATGAAAATCTCGACGATAGAATTAATGGAATCAACTCCTTGTTCAACGTCCAACCGCAGACAACGTGTCATTGGTGACACATAAGTACTAACATCACACCCAAGTAGGGCCATGGGTAATGATTATTATTGCCAGGGGGTGATTCAAGCGGATGCGGCTTCCATTTGCTTCTTCTTCTTCGATCGTAATTAGCTTTTTTTATGGTATAGGAGGGCAATCAACGCCGCCCATGGACAACCGCGACACCGCAGGAGTCGCGGAAGCGTTGCCGGCCTTTTAGGTATGTATAGGCTTGTTTTTTGAAGGTTCCAATGTCGTAGCTGTGACTATTATGCCAGTGTAGAGTAAAATAATTACAAATACCAATCTTGAAATGTAAATTCAGGCAGCTTTTCATCTTGGTAAAATGATGGTGGATACATCTTGGTAAAATATATAAAACTTGTTTGGACTTATGCGGTCAAATTAAAAAGAAATGATAAATACATTTATTTCAGGGAAAGAGATTAAAGACAAAAAGGAAAGGGAGCAGAAGAGCTGCACCTCTGACTAACAAACGCTTACTAACTAAAGAGTAGAATCATGCGTGAAGACTCCAAGACATTAGAAGATGTAAAAAGACGAAAAGAAGATTAAAGGGAAAGGAAGAAGAAAGATTGAACCTCTAACTAACAAACGCTTACCAACTAAAGAGTGGTTGTATCATGCGTGAAGGCTCAAACACAAAAAGATGTAGAGAGATGGAAAAAAGGTTAAAACGAAAAGAAGAAGAGAGGTTGGACCTCTGACTAACAACCGCTCACTAACTTTATCAGCTCCATTCTCGCGGTATCACTCTGTGGTACGAGCTACGTCCAATAGTGTTTCTGGACTGAAACGACATTGGAATCTTTAAAAAAACAAGCCTACACATTCCTAAAAGGCCGGTAAAGCTTCTGCAATACTATGTGGACAGTCAAAAGTTTTACGTAGCTAAGATCCGCGACAAGCAAAACAATAACAGAAAACTAGTAATGTCTGTTTTTTTTTGCTGGATGAAGTGGATTTATTTGGAACTTAAACCAAAAACTGTTTTAAGTAAGTAGTAGTAGTAGACTCTACTTCCGTAGAGTCTACTATACCTGAAGATGCCTCGTGTTGGGGCGAAACACGTGTCGTTTACAAGATAGAAAAGTGGTAATGTGTGTTGGATGTTGTGTATAGTGGTTGGTGCGTGGAGAATTGATAGCCGATTTTCGGTAAGTTTTTGGTTTAAGATCCAAATAAATCCACTTCATCCAGGAGAAAAAACACACATTACTAGTTTTCTGTTATTGTTTTGCTTGTCGCGGATCTTAGCTAAGTAAAACTTTTGACTGTCCACATAGTGATGGATTTCCGCAAAGTAACGCCTGACTCCATTAATAATTCTGCAATACCTATGACACTTCGGATGTCTATCGGCGGCCTTGATCGGGTTTCCATCAGGTGATAACTTGTTCGTTTGCCCCACACGCAAACGAGCAGAGATATCTTTATGATTATATCTTTATCCCACATGCGAATTTTTACCCAGTAGGAAGATGAGCGATGGCGTACACTTCACAACCACGAGATATATGAGTTGTGCAATGAGTCGAACGTCATCAAAACCATCAACATTGGACGCTAGAGTAAGTACCAAAACGCCTACTCGATAGCAAACCAAATGGCCGTAGAAGCCGCGGAAGGCCTAAACTCAGATGGCTAGATGGAGTCGAGGACGAAAGGCAATCGTTGTGAGGGGCTTGAGAGAAAAAGCCAAACTAAGATCCGACTGGAAAAATTTACTGAACCAGGCTAAGGCCAACTCGCGGTTATAACGCCTTGATGATGATGATGAACTTTAATCTTTTGCGTATTTTTACCCGCCTGACGGGGTAAGAGTACGTATTCCGTCTATATTATATACATATTTGCGAAATAAACGAACAACTGTAAAAATTATCATAATAAATTATTTGTATATGAAAAATATACTTGACTTACTACAGAAAGTGCATAAAGGAAATTCAAATAACATAGTAGTTTCTGATTATAAAGAAAAGAAAAAAACATGCGTCCTTTTACCCAGAATGACACTATTAATTCAAATATAAATAAGCGACTCAAACAATAATCGTTTCAACTATTCATCTTAAGGTGCCGACGAGCTCCATGCGCACTCCACAAATCTTTAATTTGCCCGACTCCAACAATAATGCCACACAAAATAGTCCGATAAGCAGAATGTGTAGAAGCTATTATTGTATATGTGCTCACACAGATATTTTTAATATTAGTTTAAATTCTTTTAAAACTTATCTTTATGGTCTTACCTATTTATCTTAATTTTTGTTTCTTTTTTTAATGTTTGTCTACCTAATTATACATATGAATGAAATCATAAATCCCTCATATTGTTATTGTTAAATATTCATTGTAATTGTTGTGTATATGGACTTCAGGTTTACCTTAAATTCTTTTGCATGATCGTAATATATGTATTTTATTTAGTCTGCAGTCTCTAACTATACCTTTTGTAATAAAAATAAAATCACAGCGTAAACATAAACCAAATACCCGACTAACATCTGCTTTCATTAACCGTTATCTACGACTGTAATACATAGAAACGTACGCACGTGTCTGATATGAGGCTGCCAGTTATGATTTTTTGTAAACATATGACTTTTTTTTGAAGCGATAATAATCCAACTGCCTATGAAAATCTGTAACGGTAAACATGTAAATAATTCCTACTTGCTACTTTCTCTTTCTCTCTCTCTCACATTCACACTTTCCATCTCACTCAATCATTTATTCACGTTAATTTTGCATTTTGTTCCCTCCTCGACTCAGACTAGAACCCACAATAAAAAAAGAATCTGAAAAAGAAATTCTTTTCCGGTGATCTACAGCTTCCAGAGATCTAGTATTCCACTTTGGCCACTGACTGTATTAATTCCTAAATTTTGTTATCCTGCTAAATATCTTATATGAGAGAAAAAATTTTCTTCCATACAAAACTAAAATAAAATTGAATTAATATTTAAAAAACCTGTATTAACATCAAGTGTCATCCACAACAAGTTTAAAAAAATATATGTGAACTTGAGTAGGTGAATTTTAAAGTATTTTATTAACGATTGAAAATTTGAACAAGGTATATATATAAATAACTAAACTAAACTCACCGAGATAGCCTTTCGAATTAGTAAACAGAAGTGGCAATGGGCTGGTCACGTTTGTCGGAGATCCGACAATCGTTGGAGCAAACGAGTGCTGGAGTGGAGACCGCGTCTCGCTAAACGTAGTGTGGGACGCCCCCCAGCTAGATGGTGCGAGGATCTGCGCAGGGCGGCTAGCAGAAACTAGATGCGTGAAGCCGAAGATCGGGCTAAGTGGCGTTTTATGGGAGAGGCGTATGTCCAGCAGTGGACTGCCGTACGCTGTTGATGATGATGATATATATAAATTTATTGTTTAATATATAGGGAGAGTTCATACTTAGTTCATACTAATAGTAGGAATTGAAAAAATAGATTTTAATTTCTAGTAAAAATTTGTGTCAATTTGCCTCCCTTTATCCAGTCTTTGATGCATGCAATGAAGTGTCGTTAAACTCGATCTACGGAACCAGATGGCCCTTGTGTCGTCGTACGAACGATAAGGAATCAAAGCGGTGCATTCTATGCACGCAGCTTCTATAATATAAGGTTAGATAGCGATCGTGCAAACGTATAGACTTTTATAACAAAATGGCCGACGTTCAAACTTTATCTTCTTATATCTTAAATCAATTTAAACGGTTCATTAAAAAAGTATTTATTGTTTTGTTGATGGTCTACTACATTCAACTTTAACCCTTCGCAGACGACTGGCAATTATCGGGTTGTGAAAAAATCCTAATATTAATACGGACAAATAAGAATTGAAACTTTTCCCGCCAATTTTCATCAGTGACGTTGCATTTCATTTTCATAATCTTATTTTATTATCAGTTATATTGTTTAATTGTGGTGGCGTATAATACAATATATTTTGATTATACCTTATAAGTGAATTGATATGAAATAAATGAAAAAAGAATCTGAAAACGTAATTGTTTTCCAGCGATCGACAGCTTCCAGAGATGTAGTATTTCAGTTTCGCCACTGACTGTATTTATTTCTAAATTTATATCCTGCTAAATATCTTATATAAGAGAAAAACCGTATCTTTAAATACATTTATTTAAAGTTGACTGAAAAATAACATAGAAGTTTTTAGTAGAATATCCACCATTTTATCAAGACGTAACATGATAAACTATTATATTATATATATATCAAGAGATTTGGTGTTATCTCATTTTACTTGACACTGGCGTAACTAATTGCCATCGAAGAAAACAAAAGAAAACCGTCGGAAGATTTACAAATAAATGCGTCGTTGTTCTGAATTGTTTTATTTGTTTAAATTTATATTAAGACCGTTTTATTTGTTTAAATGTTTGGCATCCTTTGAGTGCCGAACGGCATGATATCATTGTTTGAATTAATATAAACACATGACATCATATCTTTCACTATGTTAATAATTTTATTTAAATTTTAGAAGTACGTCCGAGAAAATTTTCTCCTCTATCCTTTCCCTTCCTCTCCGCCAATCCAATTGGTCTGCCGTGCCAATGGATGCGTGGCTAGGGGGCTCGCCCCTAGCCACGCATCCATTGGTCGAAAGTGTGCCGATCGTCCCGGGGTCGGGCTCCCCAGGGGACTATGGTGCCTTACCTCAGCATGCAGGGCTCTGCTGGGGCTGACCTCCATCCTCCCTTGCGGCTCGTGGGATTCACTAAGACGAATTTAATATTCCTAATTTGTCAAAAAATGACGGCGACGTGGTTCGCCACCCGTCACGTCCTGATTCTCACGAGGGCGAAAAGCGACCAATGACGTGTCGTTTCGCTGCGATGAATGGCAGCGGATGGAGCTCTGTGGTCTCTGCCAACCCCTGCGGGGGATAGGCGTGAAAAAAATATATATATACGTCCGAGAATCAGAGTAACCGACGTGGCTATTCTGGTACTGCGATATTTCCCTTAAATAAATATATGTGTGTGTACATTTAGGCACAAACGGCTCTATACCATCTCTATTCTAATGACAAATATATGCCAAAAACTTAAGTCATTTTGAATTAACATATTATTTTTAATTAACATAACGGTATAGATAAGAACAACCCAATATCCATACTTATATTATTAATCATAATCAGAGATCGACAAAGTGATGTTCATCACGTTATGTCTTCTCCTTGGTATTCCCATACCGACCCACACAATCCATCATCTCTATTAACAAATGATAAAGAGTGAAAATGCATTATGAAATAAGTAAAAACATCATTGTAAGTATGCGGAATTACAACCGCTTCGGACGTAAATTGGCTTTATTTACATACGCATAAGCTAGGGTTGGCAAAATAACACTAAGATGTACCATATATATAATATTTTATATATCCTCATATATGTATAATATAGTAGTACACAATAGTAAGTATTATGGTATCGCCCATCAGGCCCATCGCATTGCCAAAAGCAGTGCAGAAGCGTTGTCGGCCTTTTAGGAAAGTGTCAAGGGAGGGGGAAGGGGGGAGGGGTTTAGGCCTCCTGAAGTCAACCGCTCACCGGACGAAAAACGCGGTAGAGAAAATATCGCAATTACGTATGTGACTTAATTGTGAGATTTCTAATGTTTGTCAACCCTATAATTTATGACATGAACACACGTTTTTTTCTACCTAACCATTCGTTGTTTTTGCATTTCTCAATGGAATGGTTTGTTCACTCGAGCGGTGTACACAGTTTTCTATCTAATCATAATTTCAAATGAGTTCAAATAGTTTGTTAGAGGCCACTTAATGGGCCCGCTAATGATTTGTAACGACAGTGTTCATTACTAGAATTATTATTTTTAAATAAATGTCCCCATAAATCATCCACGGTTTATTGTTTCCTATAAGATAAAACGGTTGTAAAGATTTATCTATGACTAGCTTTTGCCCACGGCTTCGCTCGCGTGGAATTTGGTCTGCCACATTAAGTTTCGTGATAGATCATTTTAAATAAATATATATTTTTTTTTCTTAATTTATGGTTCACAATGTTGGTCATAGTGGCTTCCACGTAAAAGGTAGATATAAGCTGTCGCGGACTTTTATTTAGAACTATTCAAGACAAATAATCCTACGGTACATCATCTTTGTGTAACTCCAATGGTTTAGGCAGCGTACGCCAAGATAGCTCTCAGAGGCCAGATTTTTGTCCGACTTAATTGACATGTATCGTTATATTGCGATCAAAAGTACATAAAATCATTACAAATTGTAGCCTATATGTTATTCCGATGTATAACCTATATTACTGTAAAGTTTCATCCAAATCCGTCCAGTAGTTTTTTCGTGAAAGAGTAACAAACATACATCCATACTCACAAACTTTCGCATTTATAATATTAGTAGGACTAGTAGGATGACCTAAATATATTAGCTTTGTGGAGAAGCTATCAATTACAGAATCAATGGTCGCGGGTTGAATTCAGTATTAATATGTCCGGTGTCAGAATTAGATTTTCGACCTTAACTACATACTTTCAAACAAGGGTTATTCGACCTTATTTATATTACGTTATAGGTCACATAAACATTATTTGAATTTATTAATTAATCCTTTACGGACGAATGACGAAGGTCATTTTGTGAAAAAACAAAATATAAATACGGTCAAATAATATACCTCCATGGACTGAAGTAATTTCTCACCATCGGATGACCTGTTTGATCTTTTCCAATTATGCCATGAAAGACAACAAAAGATTATAAGTAACTCCAAATAGTTATTTTTTTATGGAATAGAGAGGCAAACGAGCAATCGTATCACGTGTTGGAAAGCAATTAACACCGCCCATAGACAGCTGCAACACCAGTTTGAATGTCCACGACCTGAACACGGTGGTTCTTGCTGAAAACCAGCACCAGGTGGTATGTTTACACGGAGAGAACCATCAACGCCCTGCGGGTCCAATATAACAACGGTTTCAGAATATTGTTGGAGTTGCCCCGTTTCTGCAGTGCATTAAGTATGTTCGTTAAAGCCCGCACCGATGACTTTTCGGCCATTTTGCGAAAACGAACAGCCTTGTTGCTTCACAGAATACGGGATAGCTCCAACTCTATAATGAAAATTGTGGTTGCTAGATTCAACTTGCGCCTAATGATACAGCTAAATCGGCTTCAATGTAAATGATTTATTAACATAATTTTTGAGGTGTACATAATTACTAACACAAATGTAAAAATGTTAAAAGGTAAAATGTATGGACCAAAAAAAGTTGTCTGAAATGAAGATTATTATTATTAACCTTTATTTACATATTTTTCTCATAATATCAATATTATTAATATAAAAAAATCTCTATAAAAATAATATTATTACTAGGGTTATTAATCCTTCGTGGCGGGATAAACCAAGCACACGAAGGATTATGCATCCAAGGAAAGGAACCTTTTCACGATGCTAGCCGTGCACAATATGGCTGCCTTTTTGAATTTTGAATTTAACCCACTTACCTAAACCTAATTTGGACAGATGGATATCCACATTTTTACCGATAAGTCCATTCACAGAGACCACTATGGGTACAATGACAGTTGAATCAACGTGCCACATGGCAGAAATCTCGTGCGCGAGGTCTATGTATTTTATTTGTTTATCTTTTTGCGCTTTAATGAGATTATATTATTATTATTATAAATAAAGTTTTTTTTATTTTTATTTCAATGCTAAAGCCGTTAGGTTAGATCCCGGTCATCGACGATTCGAACGAACATCGATACAAAGTTCAAATATCCACGTAACAGTTCACAGCTAAAGTCATGCCATTACCATACAAAATGCTTTAACTAAATTGAATTTAAAAGCGAGTCAACAACGTACATTTAAAACAATCTAGGTTACGGTATTACAAAACTCCATTCGCTTGGCAATTAACATAATATGTAAGTATTGACAAATGGGGGCGATTAGACTTTGCCAGTGCAGTTGCATTTGGTTTCGTAAAACAGTACTTCAATTTACGAAATAATAATAAATTGTCTATTTTAGTTTATTTTGGGACCATATTTCATCGCTTTATATAGGGTGTCCCGGAACTCAACGTCAAGCCGAAACGGGGTGACAGGATTGATTGTAACCATCATGAGAAAAATCAGCAAAAAAAAATCTATCCCATGCAATTTGAAAATTATGGGCATTTAAGAAAAACCTAGAAATTTGGTCAAACTGTAACCATTTTTCGGTTATTGTGGTTAATGTTTATTATTTTTGTTCATTTAAACTTTGGTACCGTAACCCTAAATAAAATTTCTAGAATCACAGTAAAAAATAATGACACCCCAAGTTTCCAAGAATTAAGACTATTTGTTAAACTATGAATTTAAAATTTTCAAAATTTGTCGACTTTGAAAGGCCCTCCTTTTAAAAAAAGTACTAGAGTGCCTTGGCAAGTGCCATTAAAAGTTGACGCATTTAATCAGGATTGTAAAATGGTACAATACTTGTTAGTTTCATACTAAAAAAAAACGAGTAAAAAAATAAAAACATCAAGTAACCCGATTTTTGCCAACCCATTTTACTCAGTTAAAATGTTTTTTATTCACACAAGCTCTTGGTAGGTTCTTAATTTTAAGATCTTAAGATAGATTTTTTTCTGATTTTTCTCATGATGGTTACAATCAATCCTGTCACCCCGTTTCGGCTTGACGTTGAGTTCTGGGACACCTTGTATAGGGTACTAGACTTATTGATCAAAGGTCGCATTTACGACAAACGCACTGAATTATTATTGGGAAATACAACATATAAATTTGCTTATGGCTATTAACTTTGTTTATAATTTTTTTTATAAACAAAGTTAATAGCCATAAGCAAATTTAATAGCGATAAGACCGCCATTTGGATATAAATATTACAATTATTATTGTATTTTTTTATGCCCTCCTATCCCATAAAAAAAATAAATATAACTTTGTTTTTGGTGTATAATAAAAAATACATCTATCTATCTATATTAATGGAGAAGTAATTGTTACTTTCGCTAAAACTCAAATACGGCTCGACAGATTTGAATAATTTTTTTTATTTAATCGCTCTAATACAGGGAAGGTTTATGAATAAAAAAATATAAGCAAAACCCATTAGAGCAGCTGGAAAAATGAAAACTTTTAAAATTGCCAATTCTGTACTTCCAATTAATGTAAATAAATGACGTTCGTTGCATCTAATTTTTTACTTTATCGTCTTACTGACGTGTAAACAAAACTCTTGTTTCTTTTGTGCACTTTTGAAACGTTTATTACATTTTAAATTTGGTTTTTTGGAAAAAATGTAGATTTATTTTAAGAAAAATTTTGATTAAAGTGAATTTAGATTAGAGGTAGAGCCACGCTGCAGACGAATACTTTGTCAAGAATATATAAACATAGTATTTGTATGTAGCATGAATGGGCCGGCTCGCCCGGGCTCAGAATTTACTGAACCAGGATAATGCCCGGCTGTAATGCCTTGATGATGATGATGATATTATTAGAAACAAAATCTATTCATAACGATATAGAAACCCCTCCCTTTTGTTTGAGATCGCATTTAACAGAACTATTTGACTTGTTACAAACCAGAAATCAGGGTGCGGTAAACCTTATCACAAGTAACTATACCGCACAAATGTCAACAGTACATTTAGCAAGTTCACTATAATAATATTTAAGGGCATGAGGCGTTGTGGACGATATGTTACATTGATAGCTCGGCTTTTATGTTCATTCATTCTTGTTCAAATTCTTATTTTTTTTACATAAGAAATTACATTCCATGTGTCAAAATATCTGCTAACAATCTAGCTTCTACAACCATTTTGTAATAGGGTTCCGCTTGATGATAAAAAAATGGCAAGTCTTTTTGTGTCCTTTGATAAATATGTAGATTTGTTATTTAATGGTTTAAGTGTATTTAAGAAAATACCGCTAAAGGTAGCTGGTTCCACTAATAAAATAGCTCTCCATTTATATATATATATATATATATATATATATATATATATATATATATATATATATATATATATATATATATATATATATATAAATGGAGAGCTATTATATATATAAATAAAACATTGATTTTTATAAAAGCCAGCTTCATATACGCGTTCTAAGCTGACAGCTTCATCTTGAATATGTTTGATAAATAAACATAAGCAAAACAGATAAACAAAATATAAACAGTGGCTATTAAAATTATTGGAATGTTAACATAACTAAGCGATACCTGACGAGACTAATGCAATTCCGATTGTGTTGTATAATTAATTATTACAAGCGGACGAGACAGGCGATTGTGAATTGCTTTTACACTAAAATATTTTATAACTTCCTTTAGTTACAAAATTAGATTGTAATAATAGGTTTAATTTATTGTGATATTAACTTGACTAGAGTATTTACTTTTTTATTTTGTATAAAGTATACGTTTCCTTATTATAAATATCTGATAGGAAAGCCTTCTAGTAATTTATTTATATGTGTTGTTAATGTGAACTTGATTTTATATGAAAATGCTATAAACGACACAGCCCATGGAGAGAGAGTGGGTGGAAAGAAGTTTTGCAAAAACGCACCGTTTTTTTTATGGGATAGGAGGGTGAACGAGCAAGCGTGCCGCCTAATGGAAAGCAATCAATGCTGCCCATAGACATCTGCGATACCGTAAGAGTCACGGAAGCGTTGCCGACCTTTAAGATATGTGTATGCTTGTTTTTTGAAGATACCAATATCGTATCGGTTCGGAAGGACCGTCGACCGTAGTTCCGACCGACCGACCACATAGTAATGGTGTGTGGAAAAAAGTTTCGAGAGAAACGCACCGTAGTAGATCGCCTGTCATCCAGATGACCAATCATCAACGAGTTGTCGTGCGTTGAAAGAAATTGCGGGAGAAACCCTTTGTACTGGATCGCCATTCATCAAGATGGTGGGAATGAAACTTTTCTTTGTGGCGAGTTGTGTGGTAGTGGAATTCAGTGGCCGTGTAATATTTCGAAAAATTACTTGGAGAGCTCCCCAGGGTAAAATCGGTAAAACTGGATATGAAATATCATTCCGCAATGCCAAGGAATCTACCAGTTTGTTAAGATTTATTCTAAATAATTCCTTGCAGAACTCCCCATTGTATAATCGGTATAAGATGGATACAAAATATCATTCCGCAATGCCAAGGAATCTAGAAGTTCTTTAAGATTTATTCCGAATAATTCCTTTCAGAACTCCCCATGGTAAAATCGGTAAAAGATGAATACGAAACATCGTTCCGCAATGCCAAGCAATCTAGCCGATCGTTAAGATCTGTTGGTTATTTTAATATTTCATAATCTTCACGCAACACAACGCTAACAAAAGTTCAATCGCATCATGAAATTGCAAATAATACAGTAACCACACAATCGCATGTCGATAAAACAGTTTTTGCTATTATGCTTTTACGTTGCTTAACAATTACGCAATTAATATGATAGCCAATGACGAAATAATGATAGCTTATTATTTCGGACTACGTTCACTAACGTTGCATTTGACAGTTATATTGATAAACTTTTTAACTTTAGCAAATGCCAAAATAATTTGCTCTTATCGTTCGTTACCAAAGACAAGGCGGAATAAGGCACAAGCTACACCGAGAATAAAGCCAATAGAAGTTAAATTATCTCCGCTTTTGGTTAAATTACTGCGTTTTTCTTACTTAGTTTTCAACCACGAACTATACAAGTTAGCTAACCTCACAATCTCAAAGACGACAACATCCGATTCTCTCGTGATAAAGATGCCTCCACACATATCAACATATCAAGTGTTGTTGTTTGGCTTTAGATTTTCTATGGTAATCTACTTAGTTTAGCTCATAGTTGGACGATATGTGCGAAGAATCGATGTTAACTTACCCGGTGTGGCTTGCGCTTTACGATAGCTGATAATTTCGTACTGCGTTTAAAGCATTACATTTGACAATTATGTTGATAAACTATTGATTAGAACTTATAAATGTCAAAATGATTTGCTAAAATCGTTCGCCACCCGAAACAAGAAAGGTATTGGACCTGCAAGATGCATATTTAAAGCTTAAGTCAGAAGTCACCTCGAATATGAAATAAATGGTAACACAACTTGTCAAAAATTGCTTTTAATTTTTTTTATGGGATAGGAAAGCAAAGCGTGTCACCTAATGGAAAGCAATAAATGCTGCCCATAGACTTCCGCAGCGCCATAGGCAGTGCGGAAGCGTTGCCGACTTTTAAGGAGTCATTATGGGAGTGGGAATGGGAGGGGAAGGGGTAGAGGGAGAGGGGATTGTGTTGGGCCTCCGGAACTCGGCCGGCTCGGCGGCTGTTGTTTTATGCGTATGTATGCTTTTTAAGGTTCCAATGTCACATCAGTTACCCAAATGTCACACCCATGAGTTACCTAACGTCATTAAAAGGTGGTACATGAAAAAAAGTTTCGGGAAAAATGCATCGTACTAGATTAACAGTCATCCAAATGGTGGGGATAAACCTTTTCTTAGGCAATTTGTGTAGTAGTGGAATCTGGAAGTTCAGATTCAGAACTTATTACGAACAATGCAATAGAATAGAATAGAATAGAAAAAACTTTATTTATGACACATTTTTTACAAAAGCTAAAATTAAAACCATATTATTATATATAAATAAACAAAACAAAAATTGAGGACATGCATGAACCACATTCTCATATTCAACATTGGTATGTGCTATAAATTGTGCACAGTAAAAGAAATTTACATTGGATGTGGATGAAAGGGTCGGTAGGGGAAGACCAAGGAACATATCTTGACCAAATTGCCGAAGTTATTAAGAAAGTGCACGTCAAAGATACCCAAAAACAGCGAGCTTGCACGAAGAGAGTGGTCAGTGTGCAGGAAGCAGAGAAAGTGTGCCGAGATCGTAGCAAATGGAGATCTGTGGTCTCTGCTTACCCCTATGGCTAACAAGCGTGATATGTATGTATGTATATGCAATATATTTAAACTATTCAAAAGCAGTTTCATAATCTGTTCCATATTTGTTAAACAACTTTTGATTATAACCGGGTGATGTTTGGTCCCAAATTTAGATATGCAAGCCAAGTCGTCGGCGAATGTAAAAAGTTTTATTACACTAAACAAAAAGATTGTGTTTATTATTTACAAAATCCAGCAAAGAATGATAGTAAACAAATTGACTGCATTCAATTGTTACAAATTACTCACAAAAAAGACATCTCACAATTAACTACGCATTTATTTTAATTTTTTTTATTTACATTACTGTTTATGTATTATATATGAAAGCCAAGACATCGGCGAATGTAAAAAGTTTTATTGCACTAAACAAAAAGATTGTATATTATTTACAAGATCAAGCAAAGAATGATAGTAAACAACTTGACGGCATTAAATTGTTACAAATAACTCATAAAAAAGAAGTCTCACAATTAACTACGCACTTCTTTTAATTTTTTTTATTTACATTACTGTTTATGTATTAGATATGAAAGCCAAGTCGTCGGATAATGTAAAAAGTTTTATAACACTAAACATGAAGACTATTTAGCATTTACAAGAGTTAGCATGAGACTCATAAAGGCTTACTCATAAAAAGTAATATAAAAATAAATTTTAAAGTCAATTCCTACTTAGGTCAACAAAGAAAATTTTAATTTATTTATTTTGTATTAAATAATTATAATTAATTCGCATTCCTATCCTGCTAAATAAATGTCTTATATAAGACAATTTTTTTTCTCTCATATAAAACTAAAACTAATTAATTAAATCTAATTAATGAATTAATATTTAAAAAAGCTGTATTAACATCATGTGTCATCCACTACAAATTTAAAAAACGTATTTGAACTTGAATGAAAGAATTGAACGCAACTTTATTTAAAAAAAGATTACATAAATGGCTAATAGATGCCAATATTTATAATATTCAAGATTTTTTTGCTTTAAAGAGTCGATCAAATGTATATAATAGATAAATATA
Source organism: Baronia brevicornis (assembly GCA_031353405.1). Classification (NCBI taxonomy): domain Eukaryota; kingdom Metazoa; phylum Arthropoda; class Insecta; order Lepidoptera; family Papilionidae; genus Baronia; species Baronia brevicornis. The sequence goes on along the minus strand of JASFAT010002350.1, from coordinate 694,950 downwards.
TAGTGTAAAGTAAAAAGTGATATATAAATGTAATAATAAATTATAATTTTAATGATATTATAATAATCTAGCTATGTATTTAGATTTGTAATAATTGTTTTAGTTATTTCTAATAGTGTGTGTCATTCTTAATGAAATTTGTACGCCGTAAGTGGCAATGTGATGGAGCTTTTATACGTTTCTTTTTTTCATCTTGTTATAACCTCACATTATACAAATAAAGAATTAAAAAAAAAAGAAATGGATGAATATAAAGTATTTTATTATCTGTTGAAAATTTGAACGAAATATATAAATATATAAAGCGAGAGTGTGAACTCCTAGTAGGAATTGAAGAAGACCTCTCACAATGAACTATGAATTTCTTTTAAAGTTTTTTTTTTATTTACATTAGTAGATTTTTTTCTATTTTAGAAATATTATTACAAACATTCGTCTACATTATTGTGCAGTTATGTAACAAAAAATATCATTGCCTTTTGTGCGTGTTTCGTTTCAACTGTGTCTGAGAGAAAATATAAACAAAAGAATAATCTAACATCATAACTTTCCCTTGAGTTACTACGTAAAAGTCGAATAAGATTTGTTTAAAGAAACACCTAGACATTTTATGTTGTATTTTAAATGAACTTTTACTTACCAATTTCATAAAATGTATTTACCGTTAAGGTACTGACGAGCGCCATCGCGCTCCTCGCAACTAGCTAAAATTGAGACGAGCGCGATAGCGCTTGCGAAAACTATTCCAGTTTAGCGCGCAATAGGGAAAGTCGCTCGCACGTACCGCTTATTTTGAGTGATCGTGATAACTGTGAGGCTAACAATTATTTTGCTGATACGATGATATTTGAAATGGGCATCACAAGGAGGACAAGGATAAATGACATCAAAAATAAAAGATTTCTTTGGCATTTTTTAATATATATGAGTAGAGAACAATAGTACTATATATGAGTAAATAACAATAATATATAGGATTAAAATACAATATGACTCTATAGAAATTTTGTATATATAAATAAAAAATAATACTGCTATGGAAATGGACTGTTCATTTTACATTAGGTCAAGAGAACAGTTTGATCGATTCACGTCTTCCATATTTTCCCAGCATGTCGACGCAAAAAAGCGAAAACGCTGTAAATGACACACGTGTTTGGATTAGAAAAAATACTGCGTCGAATAATCTGAGTCTCACAAGTCTACGACCAATTGAAAATTGTACTGCGTTGAAACAGACTGTTTTAGTTGGTAGTGGTTGGAGAGTGAAGAGTTTCTCGGAATCGTTTCTTTTTCGGTCAGATTTAGTTTAAGTTCCCTGTAAATCCACTTCTTCCAGTAAAAAACACAGAATATTATTTTTCTATTTATTTTTTGATGGCAATTAGTTATAACTATTATGCCAGTGTCAAGTAAAATATGATAACATCAAATCTCTTGAAATATAACCAGTCAACTTATCACGTTACGTCTTGATAAAATGGTGGCTATTCTACGAAAACCCTCTATTGACTTCTTCAGTCAAAAAGTCACGATACATGCATTTATTTCATATCACTTCACTTATATGCCTTAATCAAACTATATTGTATAATACACCACCAAAATTAAACGATATAACTGATAATAATATAAGATTATGAAAATGAAATTAAAACACGTCACTGATGTAAGTTGGCGGGAAAAGTGCTTTTCTATGTTTATTTGCTTGTCACGGATCTTAGCTAAGTAAAAAATTCTGACTGTCCATATGATTATATACAACTTTTTAGAAATCTTAAAAGTTGTTTTGGCTTCGGTGATAAGTTTTCGTTGCGCGGTTTACTACGTTTTCGCTTTTTTGCCAGCAATTCCTACTGCACTTAGCGTGATAAAATATACTACCATTGTTGTTACCAGTGAAACTTAATACGAATACGTCAATCACCATCAGTCTCTTCGGAGGCGTGGGTTCGTATCCCACCACTGCCACCATATTGTGAGCAGCAAAGCTCAAGAATACGATAACAACCGTTCTATTGTGACATAGCCACCACCTACATCCATACAGATAACATATACAATAATCATAAGTTCCTTTAAAAGATTTTGCGATTTTCGCCACCGACATTGCGGATGTGTATGGGCGGCGGGTAATCACTTATCACCAGGTGACTTGCATATCTGGTTACGTGATCTGCTATTAAAAAAAATTAAAATAATTCATAAAACAAATAAGCATCTGCCTTTTCCTAATCTCTATGGGTTTCAAACCGATTTTAGGAGTATCTTCATGGTTAATAGGATAGTGGAGTCAGTTCGGAAGATTTTAGAGTAATTTTTCTTCCGAAAAATTTTGAATTTGATGGGTGAAAATAAAAAAATTTCTTTAAACTAAGTACCGCTATAAAGTTCTTGGAAACAACAGATAAATGTTAATTTATGATAATAAGTGATTAAAATGAAACTTTTTAACACACATAATCTTGCCTTAGACTTCATTATAAATAGAACAAATTTATATTTCTTGAAAACCTCTCTCAAGTTTAAAGCTTAGAACAATTTTAGATTGTAAACAATAGACATAAGGGTGGAATGCAGATAAAGGATCGCTAGAAATGTTAAGAATACGACGGACCAAAGGATTAGTATATTTAAGCTTTTTCGTCTTAAAAATAAACAGATTTATTATACTTTGGAAAAATGTAACAATTGATTTATTATACTTTGGAAGCCTTGCAGGCTCAGGCAATTTGATGTTTTGACTAAAGATTGATTTATTATGATATAACATTAATTACATAATCAATCATCAAGTAATTAGCTTGTTTAGAGTAGTTCTTTTTATAGTATAATCGTGTACCATTTGTGGTACATGACGCTTGAAGGTCAAGTTTACCGTGTACCATATATGGTACACGCAGCACGAATCGTATTACATACCATCGGACATCCATTACATTAAAATTGCTTTCAAAACTCTCTACGTAGTGTAGTGATTATTATGTGTCGTAATATCTCGGCCTTATTATATTTTGAATACCATTTAATTTTAACAGCGCGACATTGTATTGTGTCGAATATTAATTGGCGGCCATATATGCGTCGCGAATGGTCTCCATACAGAGCCGTGTAGGTACGGCCGATGATGTCAAATTGCGCAGGATTTCCTGTTAAGTAAACGTACTTACTTATACGAGCGAGGCGCATGAGCGTGTGTGTATTTATATATGTATTGTTAATTGTTAATGTTCGCTTGAAAGTTTGCCAAATGTTCGCGCAAATGTTCTACGTTCGAACATTTGCGCGAACATTTGGCAAACTTTCAAGCGAACATTAACAATACATACAAAAATAGTATAATTTTTATTATATAAATACATACATATATTGACAGTCCGTCTGCTTTACAAACTCAGAGCCGCCCGAAAAGCTATGGAGAGAGCTATGCTCGGAGTTTCTCTGGTAGATATGATTTGGAATGAACAAATCCGCCAGAGAACCAAAGTCACAGACATAGCCTTTCTAATTAGCAAACTAAAGTGGCAATGGGCTGGTCACGTTTGTCGGAGATCCGAAAATCCTTGGAGCAGACGAGTACTGGAGTGGAGACCGCGTTTCAGTAAACGTAGTGTGAGACGTCCCTCGGCTAGATGGTGCGACGATCTGCGCCGAGCGCTTGGCAGAAACTGGCCAGGTGGCCCTTTTTGGGGGAGCCCTATGTCCAGCAGTGGACTGCCGCAGGGTGTTCATACATTGATTGATACATATATAAAATTTAAACGCGAATAAAAAAGAGAACTGTTGTATTTGATTAAGTAATTGACTTCTGAGATAAGAATAAGAAAATCGTTGTCAGCAGAAATGTGTAGGCTTGTTTTTTGGGAGTTCTATTAGTTTAGTGCTCAAGATTCATGCTTGCAATTATAGTAAAGGATTGTTTGTTTATACGATATGTACATATGGCGCGTATGATAAATTTTGAACATCTTTAATAATTAGAACTGAATTCATGAGTATGTTTTTAACAGCCCATATTTATCCTAACGCTGGGCATGCCGCATTTCTAGCGCAATAAACATTAATCCATCATGACTGTCCACGGCAAATTGTAGTGATATTTAGGTCCGAGATAAATATCTTCAAATCATACATATAATAATTTATACGACTGCGGGAATAAAACCCACGACCATTGACTCCAAAAGCGGTAGCTGCGCCGCTGTGTTGTATAAGATTTTTTTTAAGTTTTTTAATAACATATGTATTTATAGTGTTTGTGTAAAACACTATGACTTTGATATTTTGAAATAAAGGCTGAATTATGTTGATGTAAAAAGAAAAGACTTATTAATATATATTTTATATCGACGACAGAAAACGTGTGTGCTGTGAATACGATTTTGGTTGATGTAAAATCACGTATTTTGGTTTTTTTTATTTTTTACACAACATTTGAACAAAAAAAAACACTGCGTCAAATGGTCTGTCGTTTTTCAAAAGAATTATTTGTTTTAACAAAACGACCGAAACCATTCGACACTTTTTTTTTCCTGATTAGAATGTAGTTTTATAAACTTTAAAACTATAAAATTACCTAAAAAGAGAAACAATATTTAAAGGTATTATTTCACTAATCTATATACACACACATACGGAAGGTTAACGAACAAAAAATATGAGAAAAACTTAAAAAAAAAGTAAATGAGTGCGGTATTAATATGTACCATGTTTAGTTTTCGTGTATATAATAAACATTATTCATTTATTCAAATTACTAAAACTTTCATCAAACATCTAAAATTCTAACCGTACACGATGCAGAGAATATTATTTATTGATCTCCATGAATTAAAATTGAAAGATTGATTATGATTGATAAGCACTTAAAATTTATTATTACATAAATAGTAGGTGAAACGAACTTCCCTGAGTCTACTATATGTAAACCCACATCTGGCATGAAAACACGTAAAATCAAAATACCACAATCGTGGCAATCACGCCGTTGTTCGAACGTCAAAACTCAAAATTCAATAAAGTGTGACGTACTTTAATTACATATATATAAACGAATATATGTGTGGCAAAACAATATTTTTAGTTGGAAACACTTTTATTTAATTTTTTTCTTAACACACTTGCCACATACATTCTATTTTCTTTCTCTTGACACTGACAATTCTTTTTTGTTGTTGTCTATTACTAGACTATTCTATACCATAGACAAACTAGAAAAAAAACTAAAGTAAAATAAATCTTATATTAACCACATATGTTTGTTTGTGTTTTGCATTGCATTACTACACCATTCATCCGATCGCCATGAAACTTTGGGAAGTTGTAAAGTACGTTTCCGCGAAGGTTTCTGTGTATACATCTACCCTACGATATGTGATGGGCGTGTGTGTGTGTGTGTGTGTGTGTGTGTGAAAATGAACAAGTTTCAATAAAAATGACTTAATATATATTGTATATTATCACACCGAGTTTCCTTGGATTTCTTTTCTTCTCTAATCGCGGCAACGCGCGAAAGTCGAGCTAATTACGAATATATTTAGTGGTAAATCTCGTCTATAACAATATACATTCCTTACTAAATGGATTCTGATAATTAAGTTGTCAACAATATAAATGAGGTTGTTTTCATCCACGTGATAAGTTAATTAACAATAATCAATTTACAATGATTAGAACGTCATAATTAGTTTTAATAATAAATTCCAACCTAAAGTAATTGTAATCGATCTCTATTTTGGATAACATGAGTAAGAAAGTAATTAAATACTCATTCACCTACCTCGTCTTCCTCATCTTCATTACAGAACGGATCCTGGAGCAGATTCTTCCAGAAGATAACGTCCGGTGGTACGGCGTAAGCGTCGTGGTCGCGCAGATTAACGTACAGAGGGCTCTCCCTCCCGACACCCTCAGAACTGGCACTTATAGAGCAACTCTCCACTTCAACACTACCCCCACAAGAACAACCCTCGTCCGTGTAACTACATCCGTACTCGATCTCCTCGTAAATATTCTCGTCGGTGAGAGCGTCGCGCACTGGCTCGTAACCGTCGTCCGCTTTGTCCGGCGTCATGTTGACAACTGGCGGGCCTTCGCACCTGTCTCCCACCTCTTGCAACGCGTAAACAGAGTATTGCGCCGGCGCAAAATCGCTGGCCGTGTCGAAGGTTATCTTAGAAACGGTCGCGTGGTGTTGCGACAGCACCTGACGGAGTATCTCGTCCGAGTTGTGGAAGCCCGTCGAGTGGGACCACACGGCGGCGTACGTGTCCTTCGACGCGTCCGGGCCCGAGTTGCACTCTTTGTAACTCCAGCACGTGCTCTCCGAATCACTGTCCGAGACACGAACAATATCGATTTCACAATCGCACATCGATTTTGTTTTCAACCTAGTCCTTGGCATCGGTATTGGTTCACTCCGTTCTGTGCTGCGATTATCCATCACCTCACTTTTAGCCGGCGTGCTCGTGACGAAGGAGACGTCGGATAAAGTCGATTCGTCGTCACTGCACTCTCCAACACCGTTCGTGATAACACATTCAATTGGGACCTTTATTTCTTCGTCAGCTCCATCGTGCTTGCCATCGTCCATCCCGCTTAAACACTCTTCGAAGATGTTCAAAATGCTCAGAGACACTTCCTTCTCTGTCGGGACCAGATTTCTCTGATACTCATCGAGTTTGAAAATCTCCTTGCCAAGTTGTGAGAGGATTTCATCGAAGGCGTTCTCGGAAGTCGCGTCCGATTCCTCAGAATCCGGCGATGGTGGACGGACGGTGACTAAAGGATCGTATTCTTCTATGGAAGCGCGCAATGCGGAAAGCCACGCAATAATCGGTTGAGCAGAGCGATCCGAGCGCAGTGTTTCCGCCACGGCGTTCGGAATCCAACTCCTGACCTCGCACGACATTATGTTTTACGCAAACACGATAACCGGTGTGTGATTCAACGCGCGGGATTCCGCGAAGGGTTGAGGCTTAGCACGTCTATTGTGCACCGCATTCTAGATCGTTTGAGGTCTCGTCCGCAATGGTATCGGCGACATTTGCACTCGCATTCGATTACTTATCATCATTCCTTCCATATTAATACGATATGAGAGCGATGTCACAAAAACATCGGAGACCCATCGCTGACCTCTGATATATTTTTGTCGATAGCGAAATATCAATTCGCGAAGTGACAGCTCGGAACTAAATTTGCCGCGCTAAATGACATTCGTAAAAAATTAAAAAAATAGAAAACGTCACTGGCCGCTTTGTCATGCGTTCGCGCGCTTTTTCCTCCCGATTTAAAAAAAAAGACGAACGGAAGCGGCCGCGCGCGCCACGTCCACCGCGATAGTGCTGTGCCCGGCAATTAATTAGATGCGTTCGTTCTCAGTAGTGTAGAGTCTGTGACCGATATTCTACGTTATTTCTGTGGAGCGCGGGCGCATGGCGTAACCGCACTAAAAACTAAAAGCAAATGCAATGTGCATTAGATAAATGAAGCAGATCGGGCGCCGGGTGAACCTACATAAAATGATCTGCTACTACTACAGCACGTGTTCCCAACACCCGGGCCCGCTTGAATGCGCGCCAAGAAACCCCATTATTATTTAAATAAGTCTGTTACTTTACAATGCAATAACAAAATGGTTATTAAAGCAAAACAACGTTAGGTAACATCCCGTTCGGCACATGTTAACAGTTTCCTCCTCACATTGAACTATTGAGATACAAAGTTGTTTAATTGTGAACTCCTGTATAATACTTTAATTATAAAGACATGAAGAATATTTACAATTATCAAATTATTTCATTATGATGATAATCATCTTTATTTTTTTAAATTAATGTTTAAAAATTTCAATTTATGATATCTTACCTGATCCGACTATGGCGACTACTGAATGCCTGAAAAAAATGCCTTTAATGTGCTCATAATGCTCTCTCTCGCTTAAATCCCTCTGTATCAAATGGAACGAAAAGAAGTTTTTGTCCCCAATATATTTGGGAGAAAAATTGGATACAGTGTCTTCGAAATACAATAAATACAGAGATCTGAAAACTATTTTCGTATTTACAATAAATTTAAGATTCGAACAAAATTTGAACCCAGAAGCCTTGAGACAGTAACATCTAATAAATCTTTTGAAGGTTAAATATATAAAATAATTATTTATGTATGATAGAATTTCTGTCGAAATGTTGAGGTCAGGTGATGAGGTAATAGTCAGTCAGCTGTAGTACCTTTTCAATTTATGCTGGAGTACTGGCAAAGTACCGGACGATTGGTGCAAAGCGGTTATAGTACCGATGTATAAAGGAAAAGGGTCGCAGCAAGATTGAAAAAATTACCGGGGCATCAGCCTACTAAGTGTCGTCGGAAAACTGTATGTAAAAGTGTTGATTGAACGTGTAATGAAAGAGACAGAAAGCAGGATATGGAATGTGCAAGCAGGGTTTAGAAAGGGAATGGGATGTACGGATCAGGTCCTTAAGGTGCATAACTGAGAAGTTTCTGGCGAAAAGCCAGAAGGTATACTGCGCCTTCATAGACTTGGAAAAGGCCTACGATAGAGTGATAAGGAATGAACTGTGGTCGGCACTATCCACGTATGGGATGGGTAGAAAGTTGATTCATGCGCTGAAGTCTCTCTACGAGAAGTCCAGTGCGTGTATCAGAATAAACGGGGCTTACACAGACTGGTTTGATATCTATAAAGGTGTTAGACAGGGATGTGTAGCGTCACCGTGGCTTTTCAACCTTTTCATGGATAATTGCCTGACAGACCTGAAAGAGAGTCAGTGTGGCTTTAGAATGAATAGAGTACTCATCAAATGCCTCTTATATGCTGACGACCAGGTGTTGCAAGCTTCTTCGGAAAAAGACTTGCAGAAGATGATGAACATAATTCATGGAGCGTTAGAAAGGAACGGAATGAAGATGAATGTTAGTAAGACGAAAGTGATGGTTTTTGAAATGGAGGACACTACGACGCAGCGTGAGGTGCTGATTGCAGGAGAAAAAGTTGAGCAAGTGAATGAGTTTATATATTTGGGGTCACTGTTTACAAGAGATGGAAAATGTGAAGGAGACATTGAGAGACGAGTGAAATTTGGTAATCAGGTTAACGGAGCCCTGCACTCCTTTATGAAAAGTCAGAATGTGTCTGAAACGGCTCGACTGGCGGTTTATCAGGGAGTGCTTGTTACGACGTTAATATACGGTAGTGAAAGTTGGGTTTGGCAGAAGAAGCATGAAAGCAGTCTGAATGCGGTGGAAATGAGAGCATTAAGAAGTATGTGTGATGTAACCTTGAATGATAGATTAAGAAATGAAGATATAAGAGAGCAATGTGGAGTAAAAGAAGGTGTTGTGACAAAAGTAGAAAAAGGGATGCTTAGATGGTTTGGGCATATAGAGAGGATGAACGAAAGACGACTGGCAAAAGAAATTTACCTTGCGAATGTGGATGGAAGGGCCGGAAGAGGAAGACCACGAAAAACGTAGCTTGACCAAATTGCTGAACTTTTTAAGAAAGGCCAGGTCAAGAGTACCCTCAACCGGCGGGCTTGCATGAGGAGAATAATGAGTGTGGAGGAAGCAAGAGAAGTATGCCGAGATCGTAGCAGATGGAGATCTGTGGGATCGGCAGAGCTATCCCCTACGGGAGACAAGCATGACGATATGTATGTATAATTATTTAGTTTTAATTTTAAGCTTAAATACATAAAGGTCGACGAAAAGCAATTTGCATTTCACGGATATATATCCGTATATAAATAAAATTCTAACTGTCCACGCTTAGAAATGTAAAAAGAACTTACGATTTACTATCATGTTTTAAAAAAGAAAAAGCTGATTAGTCAGGCGTTAGTTTGCGGAAATCCATTAATATGTGGAAAGTCGGAACTTTTACGTAGCTAAGGGTTTTACTTGTCGCGGATCTTAGTTAAGTAAAAGTTCTGACTGTTCACAAAGAAAAAGCTATTTAATTGGTGTAAAATAGGAATGATTCTAGTTAGAAATGTTACTTACATATCTAACTAGAATCATACCAGATTTAAATTATTTTATATTTTTATTTGATTAATAACAATAAACAGCACAAACATAAATATAATTAAACTATAATAAGGACAAAAGACATACAAGGAAAGAAGAAAAGAAATACAAGGAAAGAAGAAGAAAACTATTAATAATTATTCATATTTAAGAGAAGAGTTCATCTTTCATGAACAAGAAACTTTACTCGACCCAATTTAAAAAATTAACACATTTTTGAAACAAAGGGTTCAATATAAGGTTTTTACTTATACAGAGCGGGCCGCAATTTAGAATCTACGTAATGAATGTACAAGGAACCTCTGTGTTCGACCTTACGAGAAGTATTCATTCACGAGCGAAATTAATTTACAATGAATGCCATATCACAACAAACCGTATTCACGTTACGATAAAGGTAATTTTTGATTTCAAATGGGCGACGACAAAATACCTTATGGTATTGCATACAGCTGTCAATGAGCACTGTTTTAGCATTGCCAACATATGTATGTGCAATTAGAGATGAACGCAAAACTAACTTTCTCACATGACATCGTTCGCGTATTTATAAATAAATATTTTGAACAACAAGCATCGTGGCGATTTAGTGCAATGCGTTTATCTCGAAACATCTTTCCACGCACCACTAGCCTGTGGAACCAGCAGCCTTTAGGGGTGTTTCCTAACTGATACGACATTGGAACCATCAAAAAACAAACCTAGTCTTATCTCAAATTTGTTATGTCTATGGTTTTGCCGATGTCTATGGGCGTCGTGTCTATGTTTCATGTTTATGTTTTCCATCAAGTGACACGCCTGCTCGTTTGCTTTCTAATCCTATAAAAAAGAAAGAACATACTAAAGCAGTTCATTTTTTAGGGGATATTTCAACTTCGTTTCACCTTCCTGTACTCTCCCTTTTATTCCTGGTATAACTTCCTGCTTGCTATGCCTACCGGTATAGGAAGCGGGAAGTTTATCCTAATTTTAACCGCGTTTGGGCCGAGCGATATTTCTTATGGGATATGCTTGCTCGTTTGCCGCTCTGTTCCATAACAAAAAAACGCTTGTCTCTTGAATGACCCTATATCACCGCAGGTTACGTCAAAAACGATGTTTTCTTCTCAACAGGTGATTTACCTCCATATCTTTTTTTATGGGATAGGAAGGCAAAGAAGCAAGCGTGTCACCTGATGGAAAGCAATCAACGCCGCCCATATCCACAGCGTCATAGGCAGTGCGGAAGCGTTGCCGAACTTTAAGGAAAGTGACATTATGGGAGTGGGTAGAGTGTTGGGCTTCCGGAACTCAAGCCGCTCACCTGACGAAGCGCGGTAGCTAAGCTACCACTCAGACGCCACTTTTCTGCGGGAGTGAGGTACTTCCCCGGGCGAGCCGGGCGATTCTTGACAAAGTATTTGTCTGCAGTGTGGCTCTACCACTAATGGCCTCTTATACCAAAAATAGTGGACCAGCGGTAATCCGGACTGTCTAGTCCGACGCCCCCTGTAATCCAACACGCCTATCACTGTTGATTGTACATAAAAATTTCGGCAAATCTTCACTAATATAATACATGATGGGATAGGTCGTAACTTGTACGCACTACTATTATTGTTTTTGTAAGTTCTTTAGCACTGATGATGTTAGTTTTATAATAAAATATTAGCTCTTAATTGTGATGTTTAATTAACTAAATTTCTCATCCATATTATATACCTACGTAAGTATATAATATGATTCGTATTTCCAATAGATTTTTTGATTTGGAATTTGTCGGGTTACAAGATACTCTTATTCAAAAAATACATACATACATATAGTTACGCCTGTCGCCCTGTAGGGTTAGGCAGAGACCAAGAAGAAGATCCGCTTAGATCCCGACACACCTTCCTTGCTTCCTTCACACTCATTCATCTTTTCATCCAGGATGGTTCCTCTCACATTCTTTGTAGTGAAACGGCACTCCATTAGTCGCTTCTCGCCCTCGTGGGAATCAGGACGCGACGGGTGGCGAACCACGTCACCGTCATTTTTTAACGATACGTATATTGAGATTCGTCATAGTGAATCCCACGAGCCTCAAGGGTAGATGGAGGTCAATCCAACAGAGCCCCGCATGCTGAGGTAAGACACCATAGTACTCGGGGGAGCCCGACCTCGGGACGGTCGGCACGCTTGATACTAAGTCTGCCCCTAGCCACCTCTGGCACGGCAGGCCGTGAATTGGCTGAGAAGAAGGGAAAAGGATAGAGAAGAAAGGAAAAGGCAGGGGAAGAAAAGGTGGATTTAGACAGGATGGTAAGGATATGATACTACCGCAACGGAAGTCGAGGAGTGATATAAAAATTTCGGACTATAAATCGAAAATTTCGATAATCGGACATCGCCCTGCAAAACGTTTGTCGGACCGCGGCTCCGATGTATGTTGACGCTATATCTCTTTATCGTCTTTTATATATATCCGCGGTGAGCTTGCTAGACAAAAAACGACAGCAGTGGCAAATTGAGCTCCATTGAACACAATTAGTGATAGCCGGCTGTAAATTGAGTGAATTGGTGGCGTCGGCGAGAGCAGCTAGCACCGACTGACTTTTTATTAACTACCCACATACATTACGCGCGCGTCACCACAGTTGTCTGTATAGGCAGCGTGCACTTGGCATGCGCTTGATAAAAAAACTTCATGTAAGTGCCTCGCTTTTGGCAACCACGGTTGCCAGATTTTCGCGCCTATTTTGATTGTTTTCACCCACGATTGCAAATTGGCACCGTTGACTTTTTATTAACTAACCGCATACATTACAAAGCGTCACCACATTTGTCTGTATAGTCAGCGTGCACTTAACATGCGCTTGATAAAAAAAAACATGTAAGTGCCTCGCTTTTGGCAACCACGGTTGCCAGATTTTCGCGCCTATTCTAATTGTTAGCACCCTCGGTCGCCAATTATCAAAACAGTTCCATTTTTCTTGATATCTTTCTTTTTTGACGATTTAATCGTCTATGGTTCCTTTTTGAATGAATAAATATTTTTTACATGCATAAACCAATTGCCAATAGTTCCATTTTTCTTAACATCTTTCATTTTTGACGATTTAATCGTCTATGGTTGCTTTTTAAATGAATGGATATTTTTACATACATACATACAGACATAACGTCACGCCTGTTTCCCGTAGGGGTAGGTAGAGACCACAGATGTCCATCCGTTACGATCCCGGTACATCTTCCTTGCTTCCTCCACACTCATCCATCTTTTCATCCTTCCTTCCTCTCACATTTTTCGTAGTGAAACCGCTCTCCGTTCGTCGCTTCTCGCCCTCGTGGGAATCAGAACGTGACAGGTGGCGAACCACGTCGCCGTCATTTTTAACAATTTTTTTTTATTAATTAATCGAGACGCACATAAAGCGCGCAATTAGATAAGTCTAGATTTTGAGATGATTATCAACTCATGATTATTCGACAATCATTGGAGGAGAGTAGTGCCGAAGTAGAGACCGCGTCTTGGTAAACGTAGTGTGTAATCCCAGCTAGATTATGTAACGACCTGCGCAGGGCGGCTTGGAAAGCTGAATGCTTGACCAAATTGCTGAACTTCTTAAGAAAGGCTATATCAAAAGTACTATTAACCGACGAGTTTGTATGAAGGTGCTGATGAGTGTGGATAAAGTCAAGAAAGTGTGCCGAGATCGTAGCAGATGGAGATCTGTGGTCTCTGTCTACCCCTACGGAAGACAGGCGTGATGATATGTATATAAATAAGTTAAAATACCGAATGAATGTTCCCTTCATTCTTTCTTATATTTGAATGCACGAGTTTTTAATGAGTATAATAAAAGCAAATGCAGGCGATCCACCGTGCACAGTTATTAAAAGGTCACGCGCCGTGACCGCGAGCCCGCATATTCAAATCAGGCGCGCCAATAAAATTACCGTGTACCGCCATTCCAAACCCCAGGGGACATAGCGCCTATCAAAATTAATTATGAAATTGTTTAATAAAATATTTATTTATCCAATATAAAATCTCAATAGCTCATATGGCAAGGCACGGGCCTACAGTCTGAACATCGTGAGTTCGTATCCTTACTACCTATACATAGATACATATCATCACGCCTCTTTCTCTTAGGATTAGGCAGAGACCACAGATCTCCTTAACTTAATTTTTTTTAAATTAGTGATTCCTAATACCAGTGATTCTCAACCTTTTATTTGGTGCGGCCTACTTTCAAAAACTTCAATATTTGGGGCATACAAAGAAAAAGATATGTTAAAAGTTGTCTATTTACCTTTAATACAATGTGTAAAATAGAATACTTTTACAATGTGTAACATACAAGTTTTTTTTTATTAGGGTTTTAAATATTTATTCTTTGTACATTTTCATTTGTAAATTATATTATTTAATAAATTTAATATACATATATACAACCAATATAACAACGCTTTCAGAATATTGTTGGGGCTGCCCCGTTTCTGCAGTGCATCGGGTATGTTCGTTAAAGCCCGCACCGATGGCTTTTGGGCCATTTTGCGAAAACGAACAGCCTCGTTGCTGCACAGAGTGCGGGATAGCTCCAACTCTATAATGAAAACCGTTGTTGACAGATTCAACTCGCGCCTTATGAAACAGCTAAATCGGCTTCATTGTAAATGATTTACTAACATAATTTTTAAGGTGTACATAATTACTAACACAAATGTAAAAATATAAAAATGTAAAATGTATGGACAGAAAAAAAAATTGTCTGCAATAAAGATTATTATTATTATAAATATGTAAGTAATTTTATTTACTTGAAACATTACTCGTAATAAAAAAGAGAAGCGTCATAGAACGCTTGGTAGATGTAAAAAAATCGACGACGGCTCGGTCTCTACCGTAAGCTCACGGTTACGTGTAAGTGATCCTGTATAGAATCAAGTGGAGGCAAGCGTAGCCTGAATCGAGACATCACAGTCTACCACTTCACGCCCATACCTCATGATAAAATATTTAACTTTCAAAATTTACAATTTTTACTATGACATACATGTAGGATATGATAGGCTATACCATAGACAAACTAGAAAAAAAAACTACAGTAAAATAAATCTTAAATTAACCACATACATGTATTATATATTGTATTTCTAAAATTTACATACATACATATCGTCACGCCTGTCTCCCGTAGTGGTAGGCAGAGACTACAGATCTCCATCTGCTACGATCTCGGCATACTTCCCTTGCTTCCTCCACACTCATTATTCTCCTCATGCAAGCCCGCCGGTTGAGGGTACTCTTGACCTGGCCTTTCTTAAAAAGTTCAGCAATTTGGTCAAAGTACGTTTTTCGTGGTCTTCCTCTTCCGACCCTTCCATCCACATTCGCAAGGTAAATTTCTTTTGCCAGTCGTCTTTCATCCATCCTCTCTATATGCCCAAACCATCTAAGCATCCCTTTTTCTATTTTTGTCACAACTTTCTAAAATTTTACGTCACAAAAATGCCGCGGCACAGTAGTTGAGAATCATTGCCCTATACACTTCTGTGCAAACACACAATATTATTTTTCTGATTTGTGTTCGCGGATCTTGGCGAAATGAGTTTGACTGTCTGTCTTTGTAATCATTAATAGTGATTGATATATGTACATATTCCACAAGACATTGATATTTATTATTCGGCTCAGAGCGAATAAATAATTCATTCGATCAACCTACCGTAATAAATGGAACGAGACTGGCGGCGCGTGTCACTATGTTTATGCATCGGACGGGAATCGAACCGGTATCTTTCCAGTTGGCGATATGTAAATATGATAGTGATAGACATGCATACTTTTTAATGATACTATTCAACGGCATAGAACTGTTAAGTCAAACATACATCCTTATGATCATACTTGTTTCCCGTAGGGGTGGGCAGAAACCACAGATCTCCATATGCTATCAGCAAACCTTCTTTGCTTCATCCACACTCATCACTCTTCATATAAGCTAGCCGGTTAAAGGTACCTCTTGACCTGCCCTTTCTTACAAAGTTCAGCAATTTGGTCAAGGTATGCTTTCCATGGTCTTCCCCTAATAGAAATAATAAATGGGGGGGAAAAGGAAGGGGAAAAGAGTTGAGTCTTCCTATTCCTGAATTTTTGTTTACAGAAAAAAATTGTTAAGTTTATTCACGCCTTAGCAAATAAGAGTAAGTTATTAAAATAAATAAATATATAATGAGGTGAACCGCTCTCTCATTTGTCTACCTTTTCTGGCTTCCGGTGGAAAGGTAAAAGGTTTAATTCTTTTTATGTTGAAAAAACTCTGCCTACCCCTACGGGAGACAGGTGTGACGATATGCATGTATGTTTATTATTTCTTCCCCTCTCATTCTTCATATTTTTATAGTGTCGCTGATGTCCATGTGTGGTGTTTGCTTACCATCAGGCGACCCATATGTTCGATTGTCTTCTTCTTCTAAGAGTGCCTCTCCGACTTGCGAAGGTTGGCAGCCAATTCAGCACAACGTTACTCCTCCTTCGCGAGGTGCAGCAGTTCTGGAGCACTCGCTATCCCGGTCCACTCCCTGATATTACGTAGCCAAGATTTTCTTTTTCGACCAACTTGTCTTTTACCCTCGATTTTTCCCATCATGATCAGTTGCAGCAATTTGTACCTGTCATGTCTCATGATATGACCCAGGTAAGCAACTTTTTCTACCTTTGACGGTCTGCAAAAGTTCACGTTTTTGCTTGATTTATCGGGGAACTTCGTCATTGGCCACCCTTTGAGTCCAGCTAATAGCGAACATCTTTTTGCCTATCATAATATAGGCATCGATTGCTTAATAGGCAATCGATGCCTATGCACAATATGGCTGCTTACGAGAATCTCATTAAAAAGATAAACAAATAAAATACATAGATCTCGCGCATGAGATTTCCGCCATATGGCATATCGATTCAACTGTCATTGTAAAAATTTGGACGCCCATCTGTCCAAGTTAGGTTTAGGTAAGTGGGTTAAATTCAAAATTCGAAAAAGCAGCCATATTGTGCACGGCTAGGATCGATTGATTGCCTAATATCGATAAAGGATCGATGCCGAATTCGATAAAAATATATTAAGCATTTCGCAATACAGAGTAATTTATCTAATTACTCTACTTAGGATGTATGTAAACTCGATAGTTAACCGTAAGATATAAATAACTATCAAGTAACGTCGCTCGATCAAATATTTTACGGCATCCGTTTTCCGTCGGATATCACCGCCATATTGAACACGAGACTGGCTAAAATAATTATAAACAAAGCGAATATAAATAATGATAAAGTGAGAGCGAACTACTGCTAACTACTAACGATATAAATAATGATAAAGTGAGAGCGAACTACTACTAACTACTAACGATATAAATAATGATAAAGTGAGAGCGAACTACTACTAACTACTAACGATATAAATAATGATAAAGTGAGAGCGAACTACTACTAACTACTAACGATATAAATAATGATAAAGTGAGAGCGAACTACTACTAACTACTAACGATATAAATAATGATAAAGTGAGAGCGAACTACTACTAACTACTAACGATATAAATAATGATAAAGTGAGAGCGAACTACTACTAACTACTAACGATATAAATAATGATAAAGCGGAGAGAGCTATGCTCGGAGTTTCTCTGGTAGATATGATTCGGAATGAACAAATCCGCCGGAGAACTAAAGTCACCGACATAGCCTTTCGAATTAGCAAACTAAAGTGGCAATGGGCTGGTACGCACGCAATGGGCACGTTTGTCGGAGATCCGACAATCGTTGCAACAAACGAGTGCTGGAGTGGAGACCGCGTTTCGGTAAACGTAGTGTGGGACGCCCCCCGGCTAGATGGTGCGACGATCTGCACAGGGCGGCTGGCAGAAACTGGATACGTGTAGCCGAAGATCGGGCTAGGTGGCGCTCCATGGGGGAGGCCTATGTCCAGCAGTGGACTGCCGCAGGCTGCTGATGAGAGCGAACTATTATTTGATACGCATTATTTAGTACGATTCGCTAGGAATCTCCAGCGTATTAATAATAATATTTTTTTATTTTTTATTTATATTTTCACACCTATCCCCCTCAGTGGTTGGCAGAGACCACAGAGCTCTATCCGCTACGATCCCGGCACACCCTCCCGCCTCCTCCACACTCATCCATCCTTTCATTCATACTTCTTCTCACATTCATCGCAGCGAAACGGCTCTCCATTAGTCGCTTCTCGCCCTCGTGGGAATCAGGACGTGACGGGTGGCGAACCACGTCCCCGTCATTTTTCAACAAATTAGATATATTAAAATTCGTCTTAGAGAATCCCACGAGCCGCAAGGGAAGATGAAGGTTAGCCCCAGCAGAGCCCCGCATGCTGAGGTAAGGCACCATAGTATCCGGGGGAGCCTCAGCTTGCAGGGAGGCTCGCCCCTAGCCCCGCATCCATTGGCACGGCAGACCGGTGATTGGCGGAAAGGAAGGGAACAGGATAGAGAAGAAACGAAAGGGCAGGAAAGGAAATGCGGATTGGGGGCGTTACCAGACTCGGAATAAATATTTATATATCCATACATATATTTATTCCGATGCGGGGATTGAACCCGCGACCATTGACTCCGCGGGCGGAAGGCCGCGCCACTGAGCCAATCGGTTGTCCTAACCTAATAATAAATTAAGTAGCTTTTCGGGGTCAGGCTGCGGCGGCTCCTCAAAAGCTACGCGAGCGTTTCGGGCTTCTACTAAATTTCAGCGAAATCGGCCCATAAAGACAATTTCGTCTTGATTTTTCTTGGTCTTTGTCAGGTTTGTATGGCGACCATCTTGTTTTCTGCCATTTTGAATTTATTTCTAACCCCAGATGTTTTCGAACTTATCACCATTTTTTTGTTCGACAGTGACCCCGTTTTGTGTTACAGTTCGAGTCAGTCGTCGAGCATCTTTTTACCAAGTTCAGATCTTCAAGGTTTGGATATCATTCTTCTGCCTCGAGCCCTATCCGAACATATCCCTAGAACAAACTTACACTCCAGCTCTTACAGTTTCCCAAATAACATGTTTTTTTGTGCTGAAATATATTTATTCTAATCAATGTATAATCACTGTGATTCGCAATCTCGATACATTCGTTCTTCTAAAAACCAGCGCCAGGTTATAGAGCGCCTGACGACTACGTGTAACCATTTTGTGGCATATCTTAGGTTATTTTTTCTCTTATACGTAAAATTTAATGTTTATTTAGTTTTTTAAGCATTTAAGTTCTTATAAAAAATGTGTCATGAATTAATGTTTTTCTATTTCAATTCCATTTAAATTTATAATAAGATAACTGTGATAAAATTCGGACTAGAGAAGCAGTCACCAATAGCACTTTGATGTAGCAAACTGAAGAGCCAATAGGTTGGTACCTTATTTAAGTACACGCTTTATCTTTAATCGTCAGAGAACCTCTACATTGAACACTTTTTAAAAATTTTATATCGAGTGTTGCCCACAATGAAGTGAAATTTCCTTGTCATGATTAAAAATCAAATCTGTAAAACTCCATGATATTTAAGTGCACCTTAACCCATCCGTTACCATAACAAATATTATAAATAGCGTGCGTCCGCTCCAAGCACGTGTTGATATAATTTACGGTGTTCCAAGACGAAGGTGGGGTGTAGGTACAGGGCCAAAGGTCCTCAAACTTTTTATCTCCGAGACCACTTGCTATATATTTCGGTCGTATTAAGACCCCTTGCATATCTTAATTTTTTGCAAATTGTTTACATTAAATATGTTATTGGCACTTTTGTGCTATTCAGGTTAAAATATTTTAAATGTATATCGTAAATAATTGTCTACTATATACAAACTTTAGACGACCAATTGGCTGTGATGGGGTCCTCTGCCCGTGGAGTCAATGGTCGCGGGTTCGATCCCCGCATCTGACTATATGAATGGATTACAAATATTTATTCCGAGTCTGGTAACCCAGCCAATCCGCATTGAACAAGCGTGGTGGGTTTAACGTCCATTCCTCCAGAAATGGAAAGACCTGTGCTCAGCAATGGGACATATATGGGTTTTATGAAATCAATGATAATTAGACGGCGGGCGGCAGGTGACGGTCGACACAATATCACGACCACGCACCCATCATATACCCACATCTCCTCATAAGCAAGCAATACATAGCAGGACGGTAAAGGGAAAAACTTAAGTTTATGTATCCCGTAGCGAATTAAATTTTATGAAAAAAAATCACATGTTTTATGCCACAAATGTTTTTTTTTAATTTACATAGACCCCTTGCAAGAGAATACTGTAGTGATACCTTGATAAATGTATCACTAATGTATTGAAACTTTTTAATTTAATATAATAAAACCTTTTTACTATTTTACATTTGTTATTTTAAAATTTTAAATAGAATTAAAATTGTTTTATATACAAACAAAAGATTCGAATATAAAATGTAGAGTGATTCATTAACAAATTAACTTCACTTGGAAGAGTTTCACTATATCGAAAGTAAAACCCCCTAAAGATCCCGTGTCGCCGTATCAGTACGGCTGGCATATAACAATACCGACCCCTGGAGGTCGATGTACACAACTTTGAGAATCATTACGCTAGGATACCATGAAGGATGTGGTGCGATCGATTTGTAACTATCTAACTTGTGGGTGGTCAGACTACTAATTAATTATTTTAATCACCATCATTTAAGAACGCGTGAAGTTGGTGTTATTAGTTATTACGAGCATGTGATGTTTGCTACGCGTAAATAATAAATCGGTTACTTAACATAATAATTATATATATATATATATATATATATATATATATATATATATATATATATATATATATATATATATATATATATATATATATATATATATATATATATATATATATATATATATATATATATATATATATTCACGCCTATCCCCCACAGGGGTTGGCAGAGACCACATAGCTCCAACCGCTGCCATTCATCGCAGCGAAACGGCTCGTCATTGGTCGCTTTTCGCCCACGTGAGAATCAGGACATGACGGGTGGCGTCGCCGTCATTTTCGACAAATTAGGTATATGAAATTCGTCTTAGTGAATCCCACGAGCCGCAAGGGAGGATGGAGGTCAGCCCCAGCAGAGCCCTGCATGCTGATGTAAGGCACCATAGTACCCGGTGGAGCCCGATCCCGGGACGATCGGCACGCTTGCGACTAGGCTCGCCCCTAGCCACGCATCCATTGGCACGGCAGACCGTGGATTGGCGGAGAGGAAAGGAAGGACAGAGAAGAAAGGAAGGGGCAGGAAAGGAAATGCGGATTGGGGGGGTTACCAGACTCGGAATAAACATTTATAAATCCATATAAATATTTATTCCGATGCGGGAATCGAACCCGCGACCAATGACTCCGCGGGCGGAGGGCCCGGCCACTGAGCCAATCGGTCGTCCGGCCGAACTTAAAATTATTATACGATTATATCTTATATTGTTATTATTTTTGGGATAGGAGGGCAAACAAGTAAGCATGTCGGCTGATCGAAAGCAATCAATAACGCCCTTAGACATCCGAGACACCATAAATACCACGGAAGCATTGCCGGCCTTTAAAGTATACGAGGCTTGGTTATTGAAAGTAGCAGTGTCGTATTGAATCGGTAATACCGCTGAAGGCAGCTGGTTCTACTGGTGGTGATTCGTCGATGAAACTTTTTGGCGAGGTGTGCGGTTAATATGTTATATGGGAGTAATATTACAATATGTGAAGTACACATACCTTCTACCTTGAAAGGAGAGTGCCTGAAAACCAGAAGCACTACGAAGGAATCCAATACTATGTTAGCATCTGCTTTTTAATTATTTAAATTTTGTTAGTTTCTTTGCTTAATAAAAAAAAATACGTGCTATGATTAGTGTTTTTAGAAGTATTACTTTTTCTACTATAAAATTTAAATTAAATAATAATATTTAATTTAATTTAAATTAAATATTTTTAATTTTTATTTATTTTATATTTTAACCATATGTAACTATCCCATATCTCCACCAAATAATAAAAATTGTATTATTAGTAATAATAATATATTTTACGAATAAAAAGGTGTCGCAATTATCTAGAACCTAAATAATCTAAGTAACTATTTTTAGAGTAAGAAATCGCGGATTCGATTCTTGCATCGATATACATATATATGTATACCTACACGTATTTATTCGATGTCTGAGTATACCATCGTTCCGCTCTGGACAAAACACCCTGGACTCTCCATAAAGAAATGTTACAAAAAAACCGACAGAAACACAAACGATTATAAAGATTTATTTGAAGCGTATAAATTATTCCTATAGAAATGGATAGTCCAATAGCCGGGAGTATATTGTCTGTATTAATAATATATGTATATAAATATTTATATTTTATGTTACTGCCAAAAGTTAAGTCCGTTAGTAATATATGTATAGTATAATATAATATATATATAAAATTAATGTTCGTACTGGCACACACACGTAAAATCGTGACATCTGTAAATGACTCAAAATAGTTTAAAATAAATTTAAACAAATCAAAATATTTTAATTATTATAATATAATCAGTTCAGACTGGCCTTCAATAATGTTTTAATTTTATAATATATTACAAACACAAAATATATTACAGAAACGTGCTAGCGCCATCTATGTTAAACAAGAAGTACTAACTAGAACTTCTCGTATCGCTTAAAACTGGCGAAACGCAAGATGCGGTAAATTGACACTAGATGGCGATAGTAGTTGCAGAAAATTTTATTTGGTTTGGAAAACATAATTGGTACTTAACTTGAAATAACATTAATCAATATACCCATTAAAAAACAATTATTATTATAATGCAGACGTAACTATCAATTGCTACCTATATATTAAACACTTTTTAATTACTTATAAATAAATCATATCTTCTTTTTCTATTTTAAAGTGCACAACGTTTCATGAACTATTATTCATTTTCAGTGTCATAATACGTGACATAAATAAATTGAACTAAATACTTTTACCGTATCACAACTAGGTTATAGTACTAGATGTAAAGGTCTTGTTTTTATCTCAATATAAAAAAAACTTAAAAGCATTAAGTTCTAATTAGATTTCGCAAGTTGTGTTTAGTACACTTTTGTTTGCCTTGAATGAAACATTTAATGACTAATAAATAAAAAAGAATCTTTTTTAAGATCGTCTTATCTCTTTTGTAAGTAAATAAATTGGATATTAAAATACCTTGTTTTCTTTGTTGAGTTCAATTATACAACTAACGTACAGCAAACTTGGTTTTTATTATTTTTTATACAGGTCATATAGATACGTCCCACTCTTAGGGCCCATATACTTCACATATGTCGTTATACATACATTACTAATAATAATAATATTTTTTTTTCATAATGTTTACATATGTTACAGGACACTAGATCCCACACTAGGATTCCCTGTGTTATGGGCTAGGCTGTTCCTTTCGTTAATAATACAATATTATAACACAAATATCAAAACAGTAGAAAAAAAATAAAAATTAAATTAAACACTAGTAATAATTAAAAATGGATTAAGTAATAAATTATTAGATAATAAATTATTGAAGATGTAATCTGTATGTATGCAGATGTGTGTTTTTGTGTGTGTATTGTATTGTAACATAAAAACCTATAAATAATTATTTATTGTTTGTAATTTATGTATGGTATCCACATAAGCGATTTGGATCGCAAATATTTAAAATAATATATTAATTTTTTTTTTATATAGTCTGGTTTAGTTTTACAAGTTTTTTTAATGGAATACGTAAGAAGAATGTGAAGCAAAGAAAGTGTGCCGAGATTGTAGCAGACGGAGGTCTGTGGTCCCTGCCTACCTTTACGAGAAACAGGCGTGATTATTTATGTATCAATCAATCAACAGTTTGCGGCAGTTCATTGCTGCACATAGGCCTCCCCTGTGTAACGCCACCTAGCCCGTTCTTAGCCTTCACGCATCCAGTTTCTGCCAGCCGCCATGCGCAGATCGTCGCACCATCCACGTTTTTATGTATGTTTTTATGTGACCCACACTACGTTTTTATGTATGTACTATAGCGTGCCTGCCGTACAGCTTTCGGTGACGCCCCAAATCTGAAGGGGGTTTTTATCTTCAAATAAAATTCTTCAAACTAATATTAATTTATTCTTCTTGTTTTCAATTCATATGTACATTTATATCATATTCATATTAATTCTTTATTATATTTTATTAAAACTTTTCAATTATCATTTTATATATGTGCCGGACGGGTGACATGTCTATATAAAAGACGTCTAATGTTAGACGAACTGTTTTGTTTTAATAGAAAACAATTTACTCCTTTTTTATTTCAAACTAAAAAAATACTATAAAAAGTTTTATTGCATTAGTGATACATTTATTAATGTATCACTACAGTAAGTAGGTATATTTTTGTAGGTTGTAAAGCGAATAACTCCACATCGATTTGCTCTGACCGCTTTTCCAAACAATGTCCTCATTATAAGAACTGAACAATTTTGGGTATTCAGCTACGTATGCACGTGGGAGTTGGGACCAATAAAGCGTCAAGTGAGCTTTCTTTGACCCGGAATCGAGACCAGAGCGTGAAGATACTCGATCGTAAATAAATCCACGGCATCGACAGGCCAAAGACGGCGGTTGAATAGTTTGGCGGGATGTAGATACCGCTAAGCGGTTACGGTTGCTAACGTTTTAATTTACAATCTGGGACACATTTTTCCAAAGAGATAAGGATAAGACGAAGAAGAAACAACGCAAGAAACATCGGTTGTCCGTCGCCATGAGACTTCAATAGTTAACAAATTGACATTAAAATTTCGAAATTTGGAAAGATACATATTATTTACCATATAGTTCGAATACATTATTATAATTCATTTTTTTCTTTTTAATAACCTCTCATCTGTGGTTTCGCCAGTCAAAAAAATATCCCATCTGTGGCACTGCGCCGCGAGCATCCCAAGGAACCATGGTCGCGGGGCATGTCTGTTCTTGTTGGATCCAGTTTTTTCCCAATAAGACTATTAAAATAAGCTAAAACGTAGTAGATTTTTGACGACCAATTGGCTCAGTGGCGGGGCCCTCCGCCCGCGGAGTCAATCGCCGCAGGTTCCATCCCCGCATCGGAATAAATATATGTATGGATTACAAATATTTATTCCGAGTCTGGTAACCTCTCCAATCCGCATTGGACAAGCGTGGTGGGTTAACGTCCGTTCCTCCAGAAATGGAGAGAACCGTGCTCAGCAGTAGCACATATTATATATGGTCTGGAAAGAAAAATTATAATAAAGTAAATAGATTTTGGGTCTAGTTACACTAATTTAGTGCCATTATTAATTATAAGTGCGCTGAAACTGAGTTAAACTATACCATATGAAACTAAATGTGAAGGTGACATTGAAAGGTGAGTGAGGGCGAAATCAGAAGAATATAGTAGAAAAGAAGAAGTGGAAATAAAGTGAAGGGAAGTGAAACTTAAAGTGAAGAGTTTACATGTAAAGTTGGATGGAGCAGTAGGTTTCACTAGGCAGGCCCGTGTCGAGACATTCATTATTCAAAGAAGAAGTAATAGCGATTTCTTTCCAGACAACCGTAGGATAGACACAACGTTTAAAAGGCAATTTGATGATGTAGGTATAAGAATATCAACCTACAGGCCCATATATGTCGCATTTATGGGCATGCGTCTCTCTATTACGGGAGCCTTCCTGTGGAGAAATGAAACTAAATACCTGTAAGCATATTTATTTTAAAATTGCTTTCTTAACATTCGTAATTAGCAACTTACCAGTTAATATTCAAGAGAATAGACAAGTTGTATACATACCTGCAAAAAAGAAACAGTTTTTAATAAATATAAATACAATTATTATAAATATAAATTTTATTAACTAATTAACTACAACTAGAGTGGAGATCGCGTCTTGGGAAACTAACGTTTATCCATCCATACATAATTCAGGAGTTAGTCCCCGCAATTTTCTATACGCCTTTTTATTTCTTTTATTATTATTTATTAATATAATAAAATAATAAAATTAATTTCAGTAAACTGTGGAACAAAAAGAATATTTCGTTTTCAAGCTGTTCTTTTATGTTTTCTCTATATTCGTAAACCTTCCCTGTATTAGAACGAACAAAATATGCATGAACAAAATATGTATGCAATCAGGAACTTGTTCTTTTGGTTGCGGTGAATTTATTACATGACTTAATTGTTTTTAATTTTATTGTATTGTATATGTTTGTGTATGATGAGTAGTATTATATATATGGTGTATGTGTGTATGTCAGTATGAATGTCGTCAATGTGGTGCGCGATCTGATCACGTTGATTCTTGCTGAAAACCAGCGCCGGGTGCTCCAATAGAACGCCTGGCTTATCTTAAGCAAGAACCATTTTATGACACTTGTTAGATTAAAATTATTTTCTCTTTTTTTTGTTTATTTATTTGTATATTATAAAAGTTTTAGTTATTGTAAAAAAGTGTTATTAATGAATTGTTTTCTTTTTCAGCAGTGGGTAATAAATTATCAACAATACTGGCAACAATAACTCATCACAATCATCGTGATATATGTTATTTTTAACCATTACGCACAAGGTCAAATTCCACAGTGGGCGTGAGAATAAACTGATAAAAATGACCGCTCCAAATTATATGAGTGTAAATAAGCAGTGATGTATTTTTGCAATGATTGTTTTTAATTAACTTCAGGTGACCCGTGTTTTCGTCTTTCTAATTCTACTATTCTTATTTCTTTCTTTTATGACAATTAGTTATAACTATTATGCCAGTGTCAAGTAAATAACAATAATATCAAATATTTTGAAATGTAACTAACTAGTAACTGTCTATGGACTTTATGAGTCAACTTAAAACGTCACGATACATGCATTTATTTCATATCACTTTATTTATAAGTCTTAATCGTATAAATATTGTATAATACGCCAACTGATAATAATATAAGATTATGGAAATGAAATAAAAACACAACGTCACTGATGTAACTTGGCGGGAAAAGACTACTATACTTTTGGAAACTTAAGTCTGAATTTATTTAAAAAAAAATAACAAAAAATCACAGACAGAAAACAAATAAAAATTTAAAAATACGCATATGATCGGACAGCGATTCTACAGCAAAACTATTGAATGAATGAATCATATTTTAATGACATACATATACACAGTATTTAGAAAAAAGCAACTAAGCAAAAGAATGAGCAATTTACACTATAAAAAAAACTATTATATATTGTTACGTAACACTTATATGAAAAATCTTTTTTTTTATAAAAAGCTCAAAATCTCATGTTGAAATCACAAAATGCTGGTCAAGCAAGCCATTACAACTATTAAAAATAAATTGACAAGACGTCCGACGATTAAACCAGCGACCATTGACTTCGACGACGTAGGGCCCCGCCACTGATCCAATTGACCGTCATTTAGAGTATTTAGAGTCATATAAATTATTTTCAAAAAGTATCAGAGGATGTTTCGTCGGCAATAGGTTCACGGCAGAAGGGTCGAAAGATATCTAGGTTCACGGCAGAAGGGTCGAAAGATATATCCTCAGTGATGTTCCACGGCAGATTAATCTGAGAATACTTTCTTAACAGTTAATCGCAGCGTACTGTCCGAAAGATACTCTCCTCGGCGATGTTTCTTAGTGGATGATGCTCGACTACCATAATTCGAAGATGTTGATGCTGGTAGCCTATTGGCATTCACACCTTTAACGAATACTGGGCCCTGGGCAACACTTTTTATAATTTGCCCACACTGCTTCTGTCTTGTCTTGTCTTGTCTTCTACAATCATTAAATCAACAGCCCGCGGCAGTCCACTAGCCCGATCTTGCGCTTCACGTATCCAGTTTTCGCCAGCCGCCCTGCGCATATCGTCGCACCATCTAGCCGAGGGGCGTCCCACACTACGTTTAGCGAGACGCGGTCTTCACTCCAGCACTCGTTTGCTCCATCGATTGACGTGTCTCCGACAAACGTGACCAGCCCATTGCCATTTGAGTTTGCTAATTCAAAAGGTTATGTCGGTGACTTTAATTATCTGGCGGGTTTGTTCATTCCGAATCATATGTACCAGATATATAATAAATAAATTTTCGGTCCTCGATATTTCCACAACAAAACTGCTTTGCTATATTCGTCTCACGCCAACGAACATGAAATCATCAGTTGTTGCATGGTATATAGCCATGATTATTCAATTGAACATGGCGGACCGGAAGTGACTTTTTATCTGACTGATGAAGATTTAATTTTTACAACTTATCTTTTTGAGATGATTAATCAGGCGTTACTTTGCGGAAATCCATCACTATGTGGAGAGTCAAAAGTTTTACTTAGCTAAGATCCGCGACAAGCAAACAATAACAGAAAATTAATAATGTGTGTTTTCCTGCTGGATAAAGTGGATTTATTTGGAACTAACGAAAAACGGCCAGCACTTCTCCATCCAACAACCACTATACACAACATTAAACACACACTACCACTTTTCCACCACGTGACGTTTGCAAAGTGGTTGGTGGGTGGAGAGTTGCTGGCCGTTTTTCGGTAAGTTTTTGGTTTAAGTTCCAAATAAATCCACTTTATCCAGCAGGAAAACACACGTTATTAATTTTCTGTTACTGTTTGCTTGTCGCGGATCTTAGCTAAGTAAAAATTTTAACTGTCCACAAACTTATCTTTTTAATGGGACAAGAAGAGGCATACGAGCAGACGTGTCACCTGATGCCACTGCATTGCCCTCCACGTTCCCGCACAAAAAAGCACTATCGATAGCCCCGCGCCCCCCAAGTAAAACTTTCTTTTTTATTTGCTTATCTTAATCGATATTTTTTAAAATTATTCCATTATGACAATATTATTCTATGGGCGGCGTTGATTGCTTTCCATCAGGCGACACGCTTGCTCGTTTGCCCTCATGTCCCATAAAAAAAAATTATATGAACAATGAAGTACTTATATTGGTATCGATGTGATATCACGTAGTTGACGTATAGGGTGCGGACTGCCTGACGTGTTAACCACGTATTCGAAAGCCAAGCGGTTAATGAAAAAAAATAATAATTGTTCAGATACACAACAAGGGTAGAACAAGGTTGCGTACCACGCAAATCGCGATAAGCTATCCGACAGGACGAACGGAATAAGCATTGATTTATTATTATATATATATAATTCGTTCACCACATAAAGTTTTAAAAGCCGGAACCGGGAGAGCTGATGTCCTGATCTATATGTATAGTAAAATAGAGAACTCTTTACTATTGCAACTCACTTCTTCATTTCTTCGTCGCCAAATCTTAACGATCGTAATTTACAATGGTAGGTGACACGCGCGTACGTTCGAGAAATTAAGAAAAAAAACTTTATTCATACATACATATATAAAGTAACGCCTGTCTCCCTGTAGGGTTAAGCAGAGAACACAGATCTCCATCCGCTACGATCCCGATACACGTTCCTTGCGTCCTTCACATCTTGTCATCCATCCTTCCTCTCACATTTAGCGTAGGGAAACGGCTCTCCGTTCGTGAATGGCTTCTCGCCCTCGCATCAGGACGTGACGGGTGGCGAACCACGTCGCCGTAATTTTTAACGAATTAGCTATAATCAGATTCGTCATAGTGAATCCCACGAGCCGCAAAGGAGGAGCTGCTCAGCCCCAGCAGAGCCCCGCATGCTGAGGTAAGGTACTATAGTACCCGGGGGAGCTTGATGCCGGGACGGTCGACACGCTTGCGACTAAGCTCGTCCCTAGCCACGCATCCTTTGGCACAGCAGACCGTGGATTGGCGGAGAGGAAGGTGAAAGGATAGAGAAGAAAGGAAAAGGCTGGGTAAAGAAAGGATTGATTTAGACACGATGATAGGGATATGATACTACCGCAACGGAAGACGAGGAGTGATACAGTAGTAGGCCGGGGTCGTGTACCCGTGGCAAAGATACTACCGTACCAGTTTTTGGACCTTTATTCATCAATCCACAAAATAGTACAGAAAATGTAGACAAAGAATTTACATATAAAATAAAAATTATCAGACAATACACAGAAATGATCTTTCATTTCTGTGTCAGAGCGGTTTGTTTACCACATGTCTAAGCTTGGTTTATGACGTTTTGAATATGTCAAAATCGACCAACACTCACTGCTGGGGCCATCTAATGACAAACAGCGAGAATTTAGTTGCGCACCAAATAACAAACAATAAAAAAAAATCAAAAATACAATCATAATAATAGTAGAATTGTAGTAGTTAAATAGTGGTAGAGTCACGTTGCATATGAATACTTTGTCAAGCATATTACAAATAGCATAATATTTGTCTGTAGAATGAATGGGCCGGCTCGCCCGGGGAAGACGCCGGTTTTCTCCCGCAGAAAACCGGCGTCTAGGTGTTAGCGTAGCTACCGCGCTTCGAACTGTGAGCGGCCGAGTTCCGAAGGCCCAACATCCTCCTATAATGACACTTTCCTTAAAGGTCGGCAACGCTTTCGTACTGCCTATGGAGCTGGGGAAGTCTATGGGCGGCGTTGATTGCGTTCCATCAGGTGACACGCCTGCTCGTTTTCTATACCGCAGTATGGATTATGAAATGGTCTACATTCAGCAAACAGCCGTGACAAGCCACACCACTGATTTTCAGTGTGGACTATTGTTTTTTTCCCAATCTGATAGTGCAAGAATATAATTGTATAGTTTAGATGTATTATAAATATATTATGTATCTGTGTAATATTAATATAGTACGATCATGACGCTACGTTAAACGTGTTGAGGAGATATGAACCTAAATCACTAGTGTCCCTAATAGTCACCTAGGCCCTAAGGCAAAGGGGATAAGAACATACCAAGTATGTGAGAGTACATCATGTAAGAGTGTAGACATCGGCCAGAGTTCGAAATTGACAAACAATTTAATAATATTAATTTGAATATACATATCTCCAAAAGAGCTAACCATATCGCGATTTATCCTCATCGCACCGTAATACAGCGCCACCTATTGATGTACTTATACATAAACACATTAAGCCAAATATTTATGAAACTATGTACATATAGTATTAAAAGAAACATCAAAATTTCTACATCGCTGCTGACTCTATCCACGTCACTCAGAGCTCCCTCGGACTAGTTGGTTCGACGCCAAACCGTCTGCCCCACATTCCTTCCTGCAATATATTTATACCTACCGATGTTCTGACAAATAACCTTTATTACTTACGCCACAAGAATCAAAATCGACTCTACTACTACTCGTGTAGAATGTTTTTCGACTGGCTGTTAATAAAACGCCGTTGCATATTTTAAAAAATTACAATATATTTAGGTTACCGTTCTAAAATCTATTTTAAATTTATTTATTGATATCTACATTACTTATTTATTGGCATACATTTATCTTTATTATTTTTTTAACAGCCCATATATGTCCCACTGCTAAGCACGGGCCTTTCCATTTGTGGAGGAAAGGACGTTAACCCACCACGCTTCTCCAAGGCGGATTGGCCGGGTTACCAGACTTGCAATAAATATTTGTAATCCATACATATATTTATTCCGGTGCGGGGATCGAACCAGCGACCATTGACTCTGCGCGCGGAGGACCCCGCCACTGAGCCGCTTTGTCGTCGTTATTTATCTTTATGCGGGAATCGAATCCGCAAACGCCGACTCTAGTAGCCGTTGCTTCGCCACTGACCTACAGTCACCAAAAAAAGGACAAAGAGCAGTTAATAGAACTATAATATTTTGTGACGCAACATTTTGCCCGAAAATAGACTTGACCTTTTTCGTCCCGAGAGAAAATCCGACCCTTCTGGGGTCAGATTTAAATGTGTACCCTGACTTAGTTCAAAGTTTACGATTATATCGATCGTTATACGGTCGAAAGCGGGATTTTGTTTATCCACATGTGAACCACGATATAATAAAATACTTAAAGACAAACAACCTAATTTATTTAAGGGCAAAGAAACCGCATTGGGATAAATATTTATTATATATGGTCTATAACAGTGGTGGACTAACTCAGTTGGATGGCGCGGCACACCCCGGAACTTCAGTCCAGAACATTCATATAGTCACGCCTGTCTTCCTGTAGGGTTAGGCAGAGACCACAGATCTCCATCCGCTACGGTCCCGACACACCTTCCTTGCTTCCTTAACACTCATCCATCTTTTCGTACATCCTTCCTCTCACATTCATCGTAGCGAAACGGCTCTCCATTCGTCACTTCTCGCCCTCGTGGGAATCAGAACGTGACGGGTGGCGAACAACAGTCACAGAAAACATATGAAAATATAATAAAAAATCAAGAAACAATATCAACATGGAGCGATACACAATGGCCCATTTCTAAGTGTCGTCTTGGACCTCACAGCAAGAAGGTTCTAGATACGTAACACGTCCTGCATCTCACAAGTCGCAAGGATATATATGGCCCATTCAGAACGTACTCGAGGGCTTATTTTTAACTCTACAAGTGAAGAGACTAGCAGACGTTAATTATAGTGTGATTTTATAAATGTAAGAAATATAATAAAGCAACTTTGTAAAATTTAATTTTATAAATATAATATAATGTAATATATCTTTATTTTCAAAATGTTTACATATGTTACAGGACACCTGATCCCACACTAGGCTTCGGTGTTGTGGGAAACTAGGCTCTTCCCTCCATAAATAATACATAAATGTTATTATATAAATGTGAAATCAGTAGAAAAAAAAAATTAAATTAAATTGAACACCAGTGATAAAAAGAAATGGATATTTTATATAGATATATTTTTTAATTGGATTACCGTTCCAATTATTTTGAATCACGATTCGGCAAACGTGGAAGGTCGCTGTCTGGATAGAGCGGTTAGATGGGTGTAGCCGAAGATCAAGCTAGGTGAAAAGCATTGGAAGAGGTCTTTGTTCAACAGTAGACTGCCGTAGGTTGGTGATGATAATGATGAGATGGATTATTATTACTTAAGTAATTCATTTATCTAAAGAAACTATACATAACTTGGCGTTTTTATGATATAGCTACTGAAGAAAATCATAAACAAACAATACATAACTTAGTTGGTGTTTTTTTATGGGGTACGGAGGCAAATGAGCGAGCGTGTCGTCTGATGGAAAGCAATCAACGTCGCTCATAGACATCTGCATACCATAGGCCTTGCAAATGCGTAAGATTAAGGCCTTTGAGGTAAGATTAAGCTTATTAATGGAGTCAGGCGTTACTTTGCGGAAATCCATCACTATATGGACAGTCAAAAGTTTTACTTAGCTAATGTGTGTTTGGTGTTGTGTATAGTGATTGGTGGGTGGAGAATTGATGGCCGATTTTCGGTAAGTTTTTGGTTTAAGTTCCAAATAAATCCACTTAACCCAGCGGAAAAACACACATTATTAGTTTTATGTTGTTGTTTTGCTTGTCGCGGATCTTAGCTAAGTAAAACTTTTGACTGTCCATAAAGATTAAGTTTGTTTTTGAAGGTTCCAATACCGTATCGGTTCAAGGATATCGCTTAAGATAGCTATTACCATAGAGTGGTAATGGACGGATGAAGCATCGGGAAATATGCACGGTACTGGATCACCATTGACCCATATGGTAGAGTTGAAACGTTTCAACTTTTGAAATGATACGAGAATTCGAACAATATCAATTACATGCAAGTGAAAGAAGAAATATATAAAAGATAAGAAAGCAAGTGAGACTTTATCAATCAATTTATTTATTTTTTTATCCCCAATTGTTCGTCCATCATCTAACAAGTTGTCTGCACTTGGTCCGCTAAGACACTTGTAGAACGAGTTCGAATTCTGGTCCGTCCACTACCGGATACCGTTGCTCGGGGTCACAGTCGAGGAATTCAAATATACATTTAATTTATAATGTATCGAATACTTTCACCGCGATATACGCACGGATCTTAGTTTTATTCTTTTTAAAGATTCCACTGTAAAGCATTTTTATCACCAGCCAGGCACTTAAGAAATTAAAGAAAGAAAAAAATTATAAATAAGAAATATATATTAATCGAAATAAAAAGGAAGTCATTACATATACGTATCGTCACCCGTAGGAGTAGGCAGAGACCACAGATCTCCATCTGCTATGATCTCGGCATACTTCCTTTTGCTTATATTTTTCTTACACTCATTATTCTCCTCATGCAAGCCCGCCGGTTAAGGGTACTCTTGACCTGGCCTTTCTTAAAAAGTTCAGCAATTTGGTCAAGGTACGTTTTTCGTGATCTTCCTCTTCCGACCCTTCCATCCACATTCGCAAGGTAAATTTCTTTTGCCAGTCGTCTTTCATCCATCCTCTCTATATGCCCAAACCATCTAAGCATCCCTTTTTCACATTCATCGTAGCGAAACGACTCTCCGTTAGTCGCTTCTCGCCCTCGTGGAAATCGGGACGTGACGGGATACTTAAAATACCTTATTTATACTTTTTTTTTGTTTATATATCTTCCTATCTATTTATCTGTGCTTATCGTAAAAACGCCTCAACTAATTTCTATCAAAAAATTATGGGAGATCACAGTTGACTTTGTAGGAGAGATATAAATAACTGTTAACCTCAAAAAAAACGGTACTTAAGTGAAAACTGACAAACTTAAAAAAATGCCTATAGTAGATGCAATAAAATTAAGAAGTGACAGATTACAAGGTCGTAAGAAATCACGGTTAAAGTAACGGAGAAATTTAACAATTTAACGCCTAACCGTTTTGTTTTTACTGGAGACCTACTTACTAACTTATTGTTAATGTGACAAAAACATTACTTTAAAGTTAACTTGGCGTGAACAGTAAAGTGCGTGTAACAAAAAAAAATTAAGACTGATTCCACGAATGTAAAATGATTTTATAAAAGTTATAAAAGATTTGTCCTCGTTGAAGGAAAACCTTCGATTCTTGTGTCCTCCCCTATCTATCCCGTAACCTGGGGATGCGAAACTTAGTCCCTAAACAAAAACCAACGGGAGAAATTGGCAAAATATCAGGGAGCAAGGGAACGAAACAGTAAAACAGAGTAAATTTTACACGAACTTTAATGATGTGTCACGAAATTTAATGGTTTAAGAAATTTATATGAAACCGATTAATGGATCATTAAGATAATCAGGGGTAACTTTGCGGCAATCCATTACTATGTGGATGCATATGCCGCAAAGTAACGCCTGAATTTTTACTTAGCTCAGTTCCGCGACACGCAAACAAAATATAAAAATAATAATGTGTGTTTCATACTGAAGTGGAGTGGATTTTCGGGGAACCTAAATTAAATCTTACCGAAAAACAAAACGTCAACAGCAGTCAACAACTCTCCACTTTCTAACGACGATGCACAACACCAAACACACACCACCACCCTTCCACAATGTACACGACACGTGTTTCGCCTCAACACGAGGCATCATCAGGTATAGTAGACTCTACGAAAGACAACCGTTACTTAACGGTTATCTTCCGCAGAGTCTAAATGTAAAAAGTAAAAATTCTGACTGGACACATTCTATTACTTCTTCTTCTCTTACCACCATTCTTATTTTAGGTATAAAAAGAGGTATTTTTTTGTAATAAATTCAAAGTATTCCATCGAGTACGCTTTGAGAATATCTGTAAGATGGCATCAAAGATGAGAAAAATATGTATTTTTTTTGGCACTACGAATTCCGATAATTAGGCTAACGACGTGTTCCTTTTTTATTTTATTCTCGACTCGAAGCACAGCAACTACAATGCTATTAAACCCATAAAAGCAGTAATGAACAGAACTTTAAAATAAAATAAAATTCACCTAACTTTAACCCTTCAAACTAAGATGGCATGGCATATAGTCTTTGATGGCAATTAATTATAACTATTATGCCAGTGTTAAGTAAAATATAATATATCTTGGAATGTACTAGTAAGCTTGTCGCGTTACGTATTGATAAAATGGTGGCCATTTTACTAAAACCTTCTATGGACTTTTACAGTCAACTTAAAAAGTCACGATACACGCATTTATTTCATATTACTTCTCTTATACGCCTTAATCGAAATATATTGCATAATACGCCAATACAATTAAACAATATAACTTATAATAATATAAGATTATAAAAACGAAATAAAAACACGTCACTCATTGAAATTGGCGGGATGTCTACTTCAGACTAAGATAAGAAAAAAAATACATAAAAAAGAAGAAAAATATAGAAAAAAAATCACAAACAAAAATATAGAAAAAAAATTAGTTATAGGTTATCTCGCTGTCTAGACGTTTTTTACTACGTACTAACAACAGGTCATTTGACACGAAGGCTTTATTTGTATAAAAACAAAGCAATTGTTCCACAACTGAAAAAAAATATTCATATCGCGTGTAAATAGGAAGAGCCATTAATCAGAGAACAGAACCCCTCCCTGCCCCGTCAGTAGGTTAGGGGATGAGGGAGCGGATGCTGCAGTGCTACAAGGCTACGTAACTCGACCTTGACCTTTGCGAGAGCGGCTGCTAGAGGTCAACTGCTATCGAGACTCTACACTAGTGCTCTTGCGTAGTTTAGAATTGTTTTCTTATACGATTTTAAAATTGTATTTTATCTGTTGGGTTTTAACGGCTGTCTTTTTAATTTTAAAGCATTAATAAAATTTAAGAAGATAAGTTATAGTGTATTAATTGTTTTGCAGACCGTCAAAGGTAGAAAAGTTGCTTACCTGAGTCATATCATAAGACATGACATGGGTAAAATCGCGGGCAAAAGTTGGCAAGTTGGTCGAAAAAGAAAGTCTTGGCTACGTAATATCAGGGAGTTGACCGGGATAGCGAGTGCTCCAGAACTGCTGCACCTCGCAAAGGAGAAGGAAAGTTGTGCTGAATTGGCTGCCAACCTTCGCAAGTTTTAGAAGAAGAAGAATTGTTAAAAATAAATATTAATTAACTTATTGGTGATTCAAAAATTAGAACTTCATCGCAGAAAATTCACTTTTCGTTTTTTTTTCTTTTTTATCTAAAGGCAATTAGTAAATGGTAGTTGACTATTGTGCCAGTTGAAATATAAATTCAGCTCGTCATGACACGTCTTGATAAAATGGGGCCTTCCTATCTAAACTTGCATGAGCTTTTTCAGTCAACTTAAAAAGTCACAATGCGCGCATTTTTTTCATTTTACTGCACTTATACACCGTAATCAAACTATATTGTACAATACGCCACCACAGTTAAATAATATAATTGATAATAGCATAAGATTACGGAAATAAAAACGTCTGTGACCTGTCAACGTAACTGTGACCATGGAATCCGGACTTCGGAAGCAGTAGCTCCGGCACAAAACCAATTAGGTTGTAAAGGCTCATCCAAAAATTACGTCACACGTTAAAAGAATGAAGGGGTTCAACAAATTCTGACATCGAGCGATAAAAGAGGGGTGAATCCTAACTTTTGTGACACCGCATGCTATTAAAGTGCTAAAACTCGAAACTGCAACTCCATGTGTGATAAAATCATAAATTTGATGTGACGTAATTTATGGATAGCCCCTAATACACAAAAATATATCGATGCAAAAAAGCGAAAACGCTGTAAATGACGTGATGTATGTCCGAAAAAATTATTGTATTTCGGGATCAGAAGAACATTGGGTCGAATGGTCTCACAGCCCTATGACCAATAGAAAATTTTGTACAGCGTTGAAATTGATTATTTTTGTGTAATCAGATACAATTTTTTCAGAAATTTATTACAAGTATTTGGGCTCTGGTGGTAAGATTTCGTTTGCGTCGCCATGTACAGAAATAGAAATACCCTTCTGTTAAAACTCTAGTTGGAAACATGAGTATGCGGGTGCATTTGCCTCAACATTGTTATGGTAATTTCTCACTTCGAATGTTAACTCATACATGTTTTATGTTTGTGGAACCGAACATTCACGGTCGCTGCGTTGCGATGCCCGTTAGTATCCCCCCCCCCTTCCATATCCCCCCACCCGTAAGGTAATAATGTCGGTAACAATGTATTGTAAAACGAATGTACTCATAAGTACAAGGAAACACGAAACGATTTCGATTCTCGACTTAAAATCGATTCCATGACCGGTTCAGCGCATCCCTTACCCGATTGGTATAGAAAGATTCCCCGAAACTACATTCCGTTGGGACTTTTCCCGCCAACTCACATCAGTGGCGTTGAGTTTTTATTTCATTTTCATAATCTTATATTATTATCAGTTATATTGCGGAAATACTCGCAATTTATAAATACAGTTGCGGGAAGCATTTCGCCAATCATACATAATGTAATGGCGTCTGCTAAAACTTTAATTTTTTTCCAATGACACCGGATTAGAGACTCGAGGAATGCATCGGTCGGTTGCTTGAATAGCGGTGCTTTGTTTCTTGCAAATTCATTTCTACGGCAGGATATCCTCCGTTTATTCGACTAAAGCGAGTCTCGGAAGAGACAATGGCTTCCGTGTTAGTATGTATATATCTTTATGTGATATTAAGCAGTAACAGCTCTGTAGGTAAGTCTCGGCCTTACGATCTGAACGTCGTAAGTTGTGTGACTATTGACGTGAGCCATATCCTAGCACAAACGTTAATTACATAGTTGGAATGGCTAACAACAATTCTAGTAATATAAAAAAATCAGTGGCAGTCATGAGGACCGCCGACCGAAGTGAAACTTGAAACTGTATTTTGAAATTTCAAACTAATTGTAATATTAAATGCTGCTTTTACCACAGCATGTTGCTGTGGTAAAAACAGTAGGACACCTAGTTGTTAATTGGCGGCGTTGGGTGCTTTCCATCACGTGACACGCCTGCTCGTTTGCCTTCCTATGCCCTTAAAAAAACAGTGTACGCAAAGTATAGAGAAGTTTATGTATATTGTTAAAATACATCAGGTACTTTATTATTTAAACGAACAATACAACCAAGAAAGAAAAAAAGGCAGATGCTGTTGAAAATGAGAGATTCCATTGCTAGAATTAAAACGAATTCTATTTCACCTAAAATCTTTTTTAACTTCCATCCAATAATCAAATGGTTAAAAGCAATCTAACATCAATCAGTAACATAAAAAATTAAGTGCAATCATAAAATGTATTATTGATATTGTTATAGCCAATTTTTACACAGATCTTGGCCTAATCTGGCGTTTCCATATGACCTACAATAAAACAGCACGGAGAAAGTACTCAGAAGCTGTCCAAACTTTGACACTGGCAAAAAGTTACCAGCTGACGCCATAAAAAAAAAGTACTCAGAGGCAATAAAATACTTATAAAAGTATAACAAAAATAGAATTATACGTTTTTTTTAAATAAATGTAATAAAATAGGCCAGTATATTTTCGTGACACTGGCATAATAGTATACAATAATTTCCATAGACAAAAAATGCCAAAAGAAGAATTACCACTTCATTATTATATTATATTTCGCGCCAAAAGCTTACAAATCTTTTTTGATTTCAATTCAAAATCCAAGTCAAGGTTAATCGAATAATAAAATAAGCGAACTCGCTTAGTATTATTGTTATTATTATTAGCCAGCCATTGACCTAATCTTCCATTTTCCATTATAAACTACAACGAAACATAGTTATGAAAGTGAGATAAATATAATATTCAATTCCAGCGTGTAGCCATTATGAAACTGTTACACATATAGTTTGAAGGCGATGGAATATAGAGCATTGAGCCACATTATGCAAGCCGATATATTTTTTATTAATTAATGAACGTGATTATGCGTATATTTTTCTTGAAATGTGTGCAAAGGAAAAGGAAGGTTATATTATGCAATTTTTTTTATAAATAAACAAGACTGCAATTACATATGTGCGCGTGCAATTTTGGTTGGTTAATTAGTTGACTGAAAATTACTGTTGTAATTTAAAAAAAAACACTTTTAGGAAACATAAAGATTCATTATTATATGTGTAATTCGCTTTTCTACGTATTTTTTTTATTGAATAGTTGGATAAGGAAGTTAATTTGAACAACTCTAAATTTCGTTGGGAATATCAACTTAAAAAAGAACTATGGTTGTTCTTTGAAGGAACTACTACGAGAATATTAAATAAATAATGTATAGAAATTATAGAAATTTGTACGTCGTAACTGGCAATGTGATGGAGCTTTCAAAAGTATTGCATATCTAAGTACTAATATACCCGGAGAACATAAACACAAGGGAACATAAATTGTAGGTGTAAAACGAATTGTTCACCGGGCCATCTCGTATATAAATAAAGATTTGTACAAGCTATTAGCGCAACTTAATTATTTACGATATCAATGGTACTATAGCGTGCCTGCCGTACTGCTTACAGCGACACCCGGGATCTTTAGGGGGTTTTTATCTTTAAATAAAATTCTTCAAAACGATATTAATTTATTCTTCTTGTTTCATTATACATTTATATCATATTCATATATATTCTTTATTATATTTTATTAACACTTCAATTTACATTTTATATACGTGCCGGACGGGCGACATGTCTATATAAAAAACGTTAATTGAAGTAATATTTTGTTTTAATAGAAAACAGTTTATTTCTTTTTTATTTCAAACTTAAATAACGAATTTAAAAATAAATAATACACAAACTTTTATTATTGTATTAGTGATACATTTATTAATGTATATCAATAAAGTACTAACATACCAGGAGAGGATAAATACGAGAGGAACATAAATCGTGGGTGTAAAACGAAGTTCTCCGGGCCATCTAGTATACAAATAAAGATTTGTACAAGCTACTAGGGTAGCTTACTTGTTTACGATATCAATGGTACTTCTTACAAGCATCATATGACATTTATTTTGTTTTTAGCCGGAGGAGTTCGGTTGGCTAGTAACTGCGCACAATCGCACACCGAGGTCGTCCACTCACCTGCACTTAATATTCCCCGTTTCAATTTCACCACAACAGTCAGTACACGGGACCGATTTCAAGCCGATTTGATATACATCGGAACGGCTTGAATGCGCGATAGTGATCTTTTCTTATATGTACATACATAAGATTAAGAATTTTTTATTTGTAATGCCAGCTATAATGAACAACAATAATATAAACTTAATTTTTAAGACAGTTTTAATAATTATATTAACCTAAAAGAGAACAATACGTTTGTAACAATAAGTATAAATAGTAAGTAAATATTTTTAATTAGATTTATAAGTATGCGCTATTGTATTATTAAGTTGAAGTAAGACTTGGTCCAGCAAAAATCACTAATGTTAAATGGGTCTATATGTTTTTTTTATATTATTCGTTATTTTTTAAATAAAAAAATTTGCAGGCAGTGGCCCTGTTACCGTAATATATCTCATGATCTACATTATTGGTAATAAAAAGGTTTAAAGAGGTTTTAATAGCGAAACTATGTTACTGGCACTTAATAAAGAGTCTGGGTATGAAAAAAACGTTAATTCCAAATTCGAAGTTGAAGAAATTGAAGAGAAGAATTTTTGTTTTTTAAAAAAGTAATCCCATTTTTAGTTGGTGACTTTTTATTGACTCGGGTTTGTTATTAGAAGCTTATCAGGCAACTAAAAATATTCACAACTTCTTGTTATTTTTAGTAGAATAATTTATGTTTGTCGCATCATCCTGCCTTATTGTGACTTAAAACAAACAACTTTAACTTTGTGTCTATTGTAATGGCAGAAAAAGCAATAAGATCTAGTAAAATTATAGCGCTACTCAAAGAGGGGTGTAGCCCAT
The DNA here is from genome assembly GCA_031353405.1 of Baronia brevicornis. NCBI lineage: Eukaryota > Metazoa > Arthropoda > Insecta > Lepidoptera > Papilionidae > Baronia > Baronia brevicornis. The sequence goes on along the minus strand of JASFAT010002350.1, from coordinate 653,049 downwards.
GTTACGTCTTACAGCGGTTAAACGCGAGTCGTTCAACCGTCCAAAGAACTTGGACTCGATACCAAAAGGCAGGTTCCGTTTTAACAGGGCAAGGTTCTGGGAGAAAACGTTGCACACAGCCATGAGACGATCGCTTTTAAGTGACTCAGGCGCTTCAACCGCAAATGCAGTTACATTGACCTTGAAACCTTGAAGAGGTACGAGGAGCACAAGTTAGCCTATGGACTGTGAGGAGGAGGCTTTTAGGGGCTGATATACGCAGTCGACAACCAGCACGGACCCCCAACTTACTCCGTGAGCACCTATTTAAATAGTATAGTCTATGTGAGTCTCGGAAGAGACAATGCCTTCCGTGTATGTATGTATATATCCTTATCTAATATTAAGGAGCAATGGCTTAGTAGGTAAGCCTCGGCCGTACGATCTGAACGTCATGAGTTCGTATCTTTCGTTGTCTTATTAATGTAAACCAAATCCTTGCCACAAGCATTATTAAACTAGTTGGAATGGCTAACAAGAATTCTAATATAGTAAAGTTAAAACATCGCTAGTCTTCTTTTAAAGTATATTTTTAAAATGAATCTATTTTAAAGCGGTAAAAAAAATCATTTCAGTGCGTTTTTAATAAAAGTTGTTGGCCTTCCACTGTGTTTTGCACCGAAACTACTATATTTTTCTCTCACACAATAATGTCGAGGTTTTGTTAGTTGCAACGTATTGGGTGAATGTATGTGTGTATTTATGGATTTTGTGCGCTCTTTTTTATTTATTTAATTGATAAAAAGTATAATATTATATTATAATACATATGAGCCCAGTAACCTTATTGGTTTTTCCTGGGCCCAGACCCCTTTCATTTAATTAAATAATTTATTAATCTTATAATCTACAAAAACATAAATCATAATATGACAAAGTTATCTGTATAATATTATCTGATTTAAATCTTATGAAATAAATGGCGATCTATAATATGTTTTGAACGTTCGGACCCATAGGATATTATCGATTGTACCATTACTTTATACATATATAATAAATATGGACAGTCAAAAGTTTTACTTAGCTAAGATCCGCGACAAGCAAAACAATAACAGAAAATTAATAATGTGTGTTTTTCGTTGGGTTAAGTGGATTTATTTGGAACTTAAACCAAAAAACTTACCGAAAATCGGCCATCAATTCTCCACCCACCAACCACTATACACAACACCAAACACACATTATCACTTTTCTATCTTGTAAACGACACGTGTTTCGCCCCAACACGAGGCATCTTCAGGTATAGTAGACTCTACGGAAGACAACCGAAAAGTTCCAAATAAATCCACTTAACCCGACGGAAAAACACACATTATTAATTTTCTGTTATTGTTTTGCTTGTCGCGGATCTTAGCTAAGTAAAACTTTTGACTGTTCATATAGTGATGGATTTCCGCAAAGTAACGCCTGACTCCATTAATAATTAATACATAATAAAATAAAATCTGCTTAATATAAGTCGCAAATCGTTACATATTTTATTAATAATTTTTTTTTACTATCGCTCACACTCGTATATATGAGTTACATTTGTGTATTTTTTTTTTCATGAATTCTGTAGGTACATATTATATATTATAATTTAGTAGCTCAATCACTTTACTTTGACGTAAAGATATTATACAAAGATAGATATCTACCCACCCTTATAAATAACAAAGATAATTTAGTATAATGGTAGGTATAAAATGGAGGAGGGAGAATTAAATATATATAATACTATTTAAGGTGGCCCGGTGTATTTCGTATCACCCACAATCAAGGATCCTACCTACCAGATCCTACCAGAAGATAAATACAGGGTATTTATCTTCTGGTAGGTTAGTACTCGGGTATGCAATACATTTCAAAATCGCACAAAAAGCCACAGTTTTGTGTAACAACACGTTTGAAAGACGATAAAGCCGTCACGGACGCCATATATTGAAAGTTATTGTAAGTAAAATGAAAAAAAAAGATTTTCATTTTTCAAGATTTTTTTTCAAGTTTTATTCGTAAACTTTCCCTGTATTATAGTGAACCAAATCAAAAAATTAAAATATTTTCAAATCGGTCTAGCCGTTTTTGAGTTGTAGCGAGACTTACAAAATACCTCTCCATTTTTATATAATAAATAAATTTAGCGAGCTCTAAAAATGTGCTATAAAAAACTTAGCGAGCCCTGCGTTTGATTTGAATTATATTATACGTGAATTAAAATAGAGACCGCGTCTTGGCAAATTTAGTGTGAGAAGTTTCCTGGACTGATGGTACGCTAATCTACGCAGGGCGGCTAGCTAAAACTGGATGATTAGAGACGGGTAAAGTCTTGGATCAGGCTAGGTGGAGCTTTTTGAAGGAGTTCTGTATACAACAATAGACTCATAGTTTATTGTTGACGGTGATAATGATACATGAATGGTTTGAGTAATTCGTACTTGTATCATATTATTTTTATGCGATAAGAAGATAAACGAGCAAGCGTGCCGCTGGATAGAAATCAATAATAGAACATACGACACACAGCAACACATACAAACACATACATACTTCAGATTTCTAACTCTAATACAGGACTGTGTTAAGTAAATATATTTACGGGGTAATACACAATTACTACATTCATTAATTAATCAATAATACATTCATATTATTATCTTCTTATCAGAGAATGAATTACGTACTACACGGTATATTAAAAAATATAATGTTGCCGGCCGCGCATATAAAAACCAATGGCTAATGCGGCCCGCGGATTATGGCCTGAACAGCCCTGCTTCAACACAGAACAGAAAGGAAACAAACATTAATATAAAACTTATAATCAAATGTATATTACATATTTATATATGTCTGAAATACATATATCGAGATAAAAATAAAACTTTATTACCAACATAAAGTCTACAGGCAGTTTTTCAAAATTGTATATAAAACTCATCTCTCACTCTAACATTATACGATAGAAAGAGTAAAAAATTCAACGTAGTCAAGCCAGCTGTTCAAATAAACAGTAGGGCTGTGTCGACCGTTAACCGCGTCAATGTAAACAAAGTTTTGTTTACATATTGACACTGTCTATCGTCGTATTCTTTGTTACTACTCTGACGATTGTCGTAAACAAATAAGTTAATTAACAGGTTCCTTGTTCAAATTGCAACGTCAAAATGTTTTTTTTTCTTCTTCGTTGATGTCAGTTAATTATAATTTTATGCCAGTGTCAAGTAAAATAATTAACAAATATCCAGTAGATTGCTTCAGTTCGCATCTTATTCATATGATAAATTCCGAGCGTAAACATAGCTATTTGAGTAACTTTGAGAAAATGAAACAGATAATAAGATGTGATTATGACACTAAATGAAAATGTCACTCATGTAAATTGGCAGTAAAATTCGAAAACTCTCATTTATTATGGCATTGGGTTCGAAGCATTCAGCCTAATTCAATACTAGTAAATTATTCGATTAATAATAAATTACAAAGATTTGAGACGGGATATTTAAATTACTTATGTCGAAGAAAAAATACATATGTTACATCTACCCGTAATCATTTTCATAATATTGCATTTTTATGACTGTTTGTCTTAATATTTAGGATGAATTTTACGTTATGTTATGAGCAAATCAACAGATGCACAGCTACGCCGTGGGAAGCTGTAACAATTGGGGAGAATTGCGGCGCGGGTGTATTGTGTGTTAATGTATGAAAAGATCGATCATTCTCTTAATAACACGGTATTCAAGTTCTTTCATTAACAACTCCAACTTTCTTCATCTATTATAGCATTGTACTGTATTGTTATTTGTACAAGTATCTTTTTGAAGTCAACGGTCGTTGGTTCGATGTTCAAATCGGAATAAATTAAATATTTATCCACGTCTAGCTGTTCCGCTCATACGCCTTAAGAAAACTAGCATTTATTTTTAATATTACTATAGTAGAATTCTTGTTAACCATTCTAACTAAGCTTCTTATAATGCTTGTAAGATACGGTTCGTTTTGATGTTAAAATGAAGATAAGAACTCGTGAAACACCTACCTGTGTTTTGTCAAAAAAAATACCAATTTTTTTTGACAAAACCCAGGTAGGTGTTTGATGTGTATTGATGACACCCTGGTGGGTGTGGAAAATGTTTATTACATAAAAAAAGAATTAGATGGGTAAGCCCCAAATTTGTAGGTCGTGGGTAAACGACCGATCTGATTTTACCACGTAAGTAGACTATCACTTCCCTGCAAATTGACAGCGGTGGACGGCCTTCGTGATGGTCAGCGTGACGTACAGATCGTAAGGCCGAGCCTTACCAACTGAGCTATTCCTGTTTGGAGCGTTGGTTAATGTCCAAGTTACGGTCACGACAGCAAAAGCGTAACGAGCCTACGTCGTAGTAATTAAAGTCTTGACTCTTTGGCATTGCGAAAGGATGTCTCATAGATAAGTTTCTTTTATCGTTTTTACCATGGGAATTATTCGAAGTAATTCCTGCCATTGAATTCCAATACCCACCATCTGTATGAGTGGCAATCCAGTTGGAAACGTTTTTCCCAAAACTTCATTCCCCATTCCCCATTCCCGCACCAACACTCTATAGAAATAGCTGCCTTCGGCGGTATTTTCAAAACGATACGACATTGAAACCTTCAAACGAAAATACCTTAAAGGCATCTCCTTAAATGCCTCTGCTGTTGCAGATGTCTGGGCGGCGTTGATTGGTTTCTTTTAGGTGATATCTAGTCATTTGCTTTTGTAGTTGTGTTTGTTAGTCGTTTGCTTTCCTATCCCATAAAAAAATAACTAAGAAAGTCTACGCGTAGTTAGAACCGAATAAAAAACTGAGACCGAATAAAATCTGTGATGCCTCTGGTGTTGCATACGTCTATGGTCGGCGTTGATTGCTTTCCATTAGGTGATACCCATGCTTGGTTGCCTCCATATCTCATAAAAGAAAAAAAAATTGAAAACACAATAAAGTTCAATTTTATACTAAATCATACGTCGAAACCGAATACGACCAATTGGCTCAGTGACGATCAATTGGCTCAGTGACGACCAGTTGGCTCAGTGAAAACCAATTGGCGCAGTGACGACCAATTGGTTCAGTGACGACCAATTCGCTCAACGACGACCAATTGGCTCAGTAACGACCAATTGGCTCAGTGACGATCTATTGGTTCAGTGACGACCAAGTGGCTCAGTGACGACCAATTGGCTCAGTGACGACCAGTTGGCTCAGTGACGACCAATTGGCTCAGTGACGACCAATTGGCTCAGTGGCGGAGCGCTCCGTCGATCCCCGCATCGAAATAAATATATGTATAGATAACAAATATTTATTCCGAGACTAGTAACTACGCCAATCCGCATTAGACAAGCGTGGTGGGTTAAAGTCCATTCTTCCAGAAATGATCTCAGCAGTGGGTCGTATATGGACTGTTAAAAAAGAATACGGCGAATCTAACCACACAACCAAAAGGGTACAAAATTCGATCGGACGGATGAAACAACCGTCGCGAATCAGACATCTGTAGAAAGTGCACCAATCGCAAATTGGCACGCGATCGTCTCTCCCGACAAGTGAAATGTGAACGCCGATGAATTCCAGCACGTAGTTGTTCCTTATCCAGATTAGATAGAAGACGCACCTCACCATCCCTATACGGAGTGAAGATCTAAACATCTGGCATCTACATAAAACAGAATTGATATGTATGTTCACTCGTACATGAATTTATGGCACCCAGAACCATTCAATATTGTATCGACTGTTTTTTGATTTCTGATAAATATATATATTTACCGAACCAGGCAAAGGCCCACCCGCGGCTGTAATGTCTCGATGATGATGATGATGATGATGATGATGATGATGTGTATGAACTTAATCATAGTACAATTTCAAGCTTACAACGAACCTTTTTTAATTTACTGACACTATCCAAAAGTATAATAAGGGTTGATGATATGAAGTACTGAGGCTGGCTAGATGGTGGTAACCGTACTTGATACGCTGTGATATGTATCACGAACTCTCAGTGTATAAGGGAACCGATTGTCATTCAATGGTCAAAGAAAAGTTTCATCCACACTATCTGAATGAATGACTATCCAGTACGGTGCGTTTTTACCAAAACTTCTTTCCACACACTACTACCATGTGGAAACAGTTACCTACAGCGGTGCTCCAGAACCAATATGTCGTTAGAAGCTTCAAAAACAAGCCTACACATTTCTTAAAGGCAGTCAACGCTTCTGGAATGCCTGGATTTCGGATCTGGATTTCTTTCCATCAGACGACACGCCTGCATGTTTGCCTTGCTATCCCATCAAAAAATTAACTTGAGACTATAGAGACAACGCGATATCTTCTGAGAAATCCTAAAAGCGTCTATAGCGCAGGATACGTATAAGTGTTTTAAGTGCATGAGAAAACACAGATGGCTCTCTCTTGTCCTCCCTTATCCAGTGGAACAAATATTCCTATACAAGTGTAATGCTGACTTGTACATTTGAAAATTGATGTTATTGTATTTTACTTGACACTGGCATAATAGTTATGACTAATTGCCATCAAAGAAAAAAAACTACCGTGTCGAGTGTTAGTCTATATAAATATGTATCTATAAATACTATAAAAATGAAATATAATGCAAATTATGTGCATAATATTTAGATTTAATTTAAAAAAATGATATTATGGCATTTTGAAATTCATAAATTAAGTTATACAACGTCCGGTAACGTGAAAGTAATTGTGGTGTGGCGATATCGTAAATGATCAATGCCGTGAACCGGATTATTAAAAAAAATATGATTTCTGTATATTCCAGTGGTTCTCAACATGATACATCTATGGCAGGGGTCAGCTACGAGTGATTGATCGATAGTATTTTTTTATGGGATAAGAGGGCAAACGAGCACGCATGCCGCCTGATGGAAAGCAATCAACGCCGCCCATAGGCAACCGCGACACCGCAGGAGTCACGGAAGCGTTGCCAGCAATTTAGGTATATGTAGGCTTGTTTTTTGAAGGTGCCGATGTCGTATCGGTTCGGAAGAACCGCCGCAGGTAGCCGGTTTCACAGAGTGGTGGTGCGTGGAAAGAAGTTTAGAGAGAAGCGCATCGTAGTAGATCGCCACTCATCCAGATGGTGCGATGAAACTGTTCTTTACGGCGAGTTGTTTTCGATTATCAGTCAGTCGATAATGGTAAGACAAAAAAATAGTATACCAAGGTAGATCGCAGTCTTGTAATTAAATAGTAGATGTTGCATTTAATCAAGTTAGTCAGCCCTGATCTATAGTTTTGAACATAACTAAGATGCATTATATTCCAATGGAACGGAATCCAAATAATCGACGATATACCTAATTACTGTCGGTTTTAAAGCAAAGTGTTACGAGATTTTCTTTTTATTCATTCGACTATTAATCCTTTAACTACTTACGTGAAAAACTCTAAGATTCTGAGACTTCTTCTGAAATGGAACCTAAAACAGGATTTGGGTTCAGTGGTTATGTGTTAAATGTTTTTCTTCGCTTTTTTATAAGCCTTACGCTACGATTTTGGTTAGAAAACTAAAATAACACATATTCCCGAATATCATCCTCATTTATCTTGAACTAAAATTGAGTTTCTCTGTTATTGAGTTTACAGGAGTAACATGATTGACTCATTTAATATGAAACCGATCGAAAAATCTTCACCGAGGCTGATCCATTGTGATTGCTTACGGCTTCATCTCGGCAACGATCTGTGAAGAGCATTTGGTGATCTCCACTGGCTCTCACTTCACTGGCTGGTATAAACTCGATGCATTAAGCCGATGATCATACTCTCTGTAGAAAACCCGATCACATTCCCAGGCAGGTGCTAGCTTGGACTCCAGGCTGATCCAAACACACCTGGAAGCGCTCCGTAGCGGCCGAAATGAAATCCATCGGGCTAACATGGCCTGAAGTGAAGTGCGTCGCTCAAAACCGATCGCAATGGAGAAGCAATATGGACGCCCTCCACCTCACTTCGAGGACATAGGACCAAATTTGATTGATGTTCAGCAGGAAACTCTCGCAAGCTGTTTTCGTTGAAGACTGCATTATCACGCTAATAAAGAAAATCTGTCAAAATCAAAACAAAAGAGCATGTTGAGAACCACTGGCGTACATCACCTTAATGTGCAGACGTCATTAACGCCGCCAAGCGACGAAGCGAAAACACTTTCGCCGAAAATTTCATCGAGCCTGTCTGCATGCACCCGCCGCGAGCGAGCGTGAGACAATTAAACTAGAAACGTAACAATAACCAAGCAAAAGATATCTCCGCTCTCGTCTCGAGAACGAATCTATGGTTAATCGCGCGGTAACGTACACTATTTTTCATTTTTACTTTCATCCCTGCTAATTTATTAGTGGTAGAGTCACGCTGCAGACGAATACTTTGTCAAGAATGGTATATTATTTGTCTGTGGCATGAATGGGCCGGCTCGCCCGGGGAAGTGCCACACTCCCGCAGAAAATCGGCGTCTGAGTGGTAGCTTAGCTACCGCGCTTCGTACGGTGAGCGGCCCGAATTCCAGAGGCCCAACACCCTCCCCCTTCCACTCCCATAATGACACTCTGCTTAAAGGTCGGCAAAGCTTCCGCACTGCCTATGGCGCTGCGGATGTGTATGGGCGGCGTTGATTGCTTTCCACCAGGTGACACGCCTGCTCGTTTGCCTTCCTATCCCATAAAAAAAATCCATCCATAACTGAAGTGCATAGCGCTCAGGTGGAAAATAAATACTTATATCGAATTATATTCGAAAAACAAATTGAAAAATGATATTACGAATAATCGAATAAGTATATCATTATGGCATTCCACTGCTTTTTATGGTGTAGGAAGGCAAACGAGCAAGCATGTCGCTTGATGGAGAGCAATCAACGCTGCCCATAGACATCCGCAACACCATAGTCATTACAGATGCGTTGCTGGCCTTTGAGTTATGATTAGGTTTGTTCTTGGAAGGTTCCAATATTGTATTGGTTCGGGAATACCATGCAAAACAAAGCTTATGAACATACAGGGAAGTCTTTTGAAAAAATTGAGGGGGTTTTTTTCAACGTCACTCTATCGACGGCGTTTAAAGAGAGAATTAAATGTTTTTGTTTGTATTTATTCACGTCACAGGATGCAATGAAGTGCATTACATTTTGGCACCGCAGTTCTATACGTAACAGACCATTTTAATAGTAGCATTTTTTGTACAACCCATAGAGTTTCCACTGTTTGGCACGAAGCTTCCCCTGGAGAAATGAGCGTTAAATATACCACGCTTGTCCAAGGCGGACTTGTATGGTATCCAAACATAAATATATAAATATAATAATAAATTATAATATCAAAGGCAATATAATAGTTTAGTTATGTATTTAGATCTGTAATAATTGTTTTAGTTATTTTTAATAGTATGTAATAATTAAAGAAATTTGTACGCCATAAGTGACATAAGTGGCCCTAAAAGCCGCTGGAAACGGCGGCGCATAGACCGGGAGGCGGTCGCCTCCTCGAGCATAAGTCCAAGTCGCGTTCAACCCCGAGGCCCGTGGATGTCCCCCGTTCGTTCAGTACCAGACAGAAAGTTTTGCCGGCCCTTGAAAAATGTATCGGAAATACCACTAGTAGGCAGTTGATTCAACAGGCTAGTTACTTTACATTCCTCATTCACACTCATGTACAAGCATTCAATCACGTAAATCATTGGCTGCTCGATATCGATGAATTCAGTATTTATCGACTGTGTCATACGTCTAGCCAGACAAAAAAATATTTAAGTTGTTTGACAGAAAAAGTTGTCAATATATGAAAGTCTTTGGTTGCTAGGCAACACTTTAAAGCCCGTGATCATTGAAGATCACAGAATTATTCAAGTAGCTACTAATTATCTATTAGTATTAACTTCCTTAGTTGTTTCGTATGAGTTCACAGAAAGAAATGAGTATTCTATTTCGAGGAACACAGTAAAGCCATAATATATGCACGCAATTGATGGTAATTTAATCTTTAGGCACTCTTAATACTTAGTCAAGCGACAATACATATCGATAAAAACTCCCGTTACATTTCTTCGTATACATACATACATTACAACTCAAAGCGAATATGTATTAGAACAGTATACCTACCCAGTAGTGATATATCGATTATTTTTTTGTATTTCCACACATTATAACATTTCTACGTATGACGCGTAGAAGCTCGGAGAAAACACTTTTTTACATCGTGTATTCGCGTAATTTCCGTTCTTAATAGAGACGCAGCATGTGATGTACAGTTATTTGCAGTTATATAATGACTGCGAACTGGGATACAGATAAACACGTCTTCAATGTTTTTTTTTCTTTTCTTTTCTTTGATGGCAATGAGTTACAACTATTATGCCAGTGTCAAGTAAAATACAATAATATCAAATCTTTTGAAATATCCAAGTCAGCTTATCACGTTACGTCTTGATAAATTAGTGGCAATTTTACCAAAACCTTCTATGGACTTTTTCAGACAACTTAAAAAGTTACGATACACGCATTTATATCATATCACTTCAATTATACACCTTAATCGAACTATATTGCATAATACGCCACCACAATTAAACAATATAACTGATAATAATATAAGATTATGAAGATGAAATAAAAACACAACGTCACCCATGTAAGTTGGCGGGAAAAGTCCGTCTTCAATGTTTTATTATTATTATTTCACGGTACATTAAGACCTATGCATGAATATTATGAAAAAAATAGCTTTATTTTCAGGATTTTACAATTGTCGTATGTGGGTCGCCAAATTGGACGACGTCCTGTGGGATCCCAGGTACCGCTGGTGAGACATGATCGAGGATGACTTGCGCAACCTTCAAGTCTGCAACTGGCAGGACAGGTGGCGCGGGACAGGGCACGGTGGCGTAAGATCTGTTCGGAGGCCAATATATGGATCTTTGGGTCGCTGCGCCAACAATGTTAGTGAGTTAGTTATTTTCAGAATTTTACATACGTTACAGGACTCTAGATCCCACACTAGGATTCCCTGTGTTGTGGGAAAATACACTCTTCCCTTAGTTAATAATACAATGTATAGATAGATAAATTATTATATATTTCCTTTTGCATTATATATTTTAATTTATTATTATATATATCACATATCAATTCATATTGCATACAGATGGAAATGAGCGATGGCTGAGTCAAAACCTTCACTCATTGAGCAGAGAAACTGATTTTCTACCACCGTCCGACCCCCAAAGAGATGCAGCGCAGCGCGTGTCTCTCTCACTAATGGCAAACATGTCCACTATCCATCTCTTTCATCATTTTGCCGTAAAATTAAGAACCCACCAAGAGCTTGTGCGAATAAAAAAACATTTTAACTGAGTAAAAGTAAGTTGTGGTATCGTGATAGCACCAAAAACAATTTTGTCCCAGTCTCACAGCTCTGCGGCCAATAGGAATTTTTGTACAGCGTTGAAACTATTTTTGAGTGAATTAATATTTTTTAGGAAATCTTAAAAGTTTTTGAACTCTGGTGGTTTTTTTATCGTATACGAAGGCAAACGAGCCGGCGTATCACCTAATGGAAAGCAATTAACGCCGCCCATAGACATCCGCAGTGATATAAGCGTTGCGGAAGCGTTGCCAGCCTTTAAGGAAAGTGTTGTTTTGTTTTTTGAAGGTTCTAATGACGTATCGATTCGGAAACACCGCTGGAGGTAGCTGAGCTCACAACGTTTTCGCTCTTCTGGGTTGATATATAAATTACACTAGCTCGGTTGTACACTTTAGTTATTCAACACGAGTCTTACTTTATCTAACAAGTGTTGGCACATGCGCAGGTTTATGTAACAAGAGAAACTGCATAGAACAGATCATATAGGTTGTTCCAGCCATACTAATCTTCGCGATATTTCCGTCTTAGTTCAACCCTTTTAGTATCAGACAACGACACATCGTTGCGTCTACGATGGCGCCTAATTCTTATAGTTATGAGAACGATTCTTATCTCATTGCAAAAGAATTTAAAAATTGTTTCTACGTTACACTGTTTTTTACATTATATATATATATATATATATATATATATATATATATATATATATATATATATATATATATATATATATATATATATATATATATATATATATATATATATATATATATATATATATATATATATATATATATATATATATATATATATATATATTATATATTTTTTTAATATTAAGCAAACGAGACTTTTCCCGCCAACTGACATGAGTGACGTGTTTTTATTTAATTTTTATTATCTCATATTACTATGAGTTATATTGTTCCATTAAGGTGGCATATTATTCAATATAGTTCGATTAACAGTTATTAGTAATATGAAATAAATACATGTATCGTGTCTTTTTAAGTTGATTGAAAAAGTCCATAGAAGGTGTTCCACCATTTTATTAAGACATAACTTGATAAGTTTACTAGTTATATTACAGGAGATTGGATGTTATTGTATTTTACTTGACACTGGCAAAATAGTTATAACCAATTGGTCTTATCAAAGAAAAGAAAGCAAACGAATAGTCGTGTCAACCGATGGAAAGCAAATAACGCCGCTCATAAACATCCGCAGTCCCATAGGCAGTGCAGAAGCATTGCCGGACTTTGAAAGAAGGTCATTATGGAAGGGGGAGGGGGGGTTAGGCCACCGGAACTCCATAAATCACTCACCATACGAAGCGCGGTAGCCAAGCTACCACTCAGACGCCGGTTTTCTGCGGGAGTGTGGTACTTACCCCGGCGAGCCGGCTCATTCATGCTAAAGACAAATAATATGCCATTCTTGATAAAGTATTTGTCCGCAGCGTGGCTCTACCACTCTGTTTATTCGATTGTAAGTCTTGTAACATATGTTTAATATCCTTTGGAAATTGATTATTCATCAATAATGGCCGTCACTAAAAAAGAACGATGCAGGCATAGAATCACGTACAATTTTTTTATAACTTCAGAAATAATTTTAAAAAATGCCAATATAGATGTCTATGGGCCACTTTGAATGCTTTCCATCAGGTGACACGCCTGCTCGTTTGCCTTCCTATCCCATAACAAAATCAGTTGTTTAACGTTAAACAAATAACGAAGTCTGTCTATAACATTGCTATACAAACTATAAACTTCAAAGACCTTTACTAAACAGGATGGTCTTCGCCGCAAGGGCGATCCATTGAGACAATTGCCACTTTCCTGTCGATCTACTCCCCTCCGCTTCCTGTATATTAGCATCGATATACTACCCTCTATAACACAAACGTATAAGGTTCAATATTCGAATCGAATATACGTACAACAGACAGTAAATCTCAACACGGATGCTCTTACACAATGATTTGACAGTCAGCTTTGTATAAATATAGAATACATTTTTAGACGGGAAGGAGATTTATCGGAGTGCACAGAACTAAAAAATGTGTTTGGACTACTTGATTAATAAAGGTTTTCGGTGGCAGAAGCAGGTTTTATTTAACAAACAAGGAATATTCGACCTAAATCTGAATATAAGCATAATCGAATATTCCTTGCCACCGGAGACCCATCAGTAGGCACTAAGGTTTTGATGGATTTAGTACGCAAATGAGCACCCAGTCACCAGCATAGCCAAGACCATTGTACCGTAGACGCTGGAATGAGGAAATGAAGAGAGTGGAATGGAACAGGTCTCTTGTATCCGTACACTTACCATACGAAATACGGTTTGTTTTCAAATTAAAATTTAGTTCTTTTGCATAATATAATATTAAAACAATCTTTAATAAATAACACCGTAAAGTTTTTTATTTATTTATTTTGACTATTGTCTTAATAATGAATGTAATAAATTGGAAATTACGTTTATTATTTAATTTTTTTTAAATATTTTAATTTATATTATTTTGATTTTATTTATTTTTTGTATGATTTATTTTAAATACGACAATGGAAAGTTTAAAAAAAAGTTTGAGTACTTGGTACTAAAAAATTTGCTATTATTCGTTTAAAAAAATGTATATTCTATATCGATATGTTACTGGAAGATCCGTATTAATTAAACTGGACGGCTGTGAGGCCAGGACGCTGACCCTCAAGCAAGAGAACAAGGTATCAACGGGAAGTACCACACTCCCGCAGAAAATCGGCGTCTAAGTGGTAGCTTACCTACCGCGTTTCGTACGGTAAGCGGCTGAATTTCGGAGGCCCAACACCCTCCCCCCTCCCCCTCACATTCCCACTACCATAATGACACTTTCCTTAAAGGTTGGCAACAGGTTGGCAACTACTGCACTGCCTATGACGCTGTGGAAGTCTATGGGCGGCGTTGATTGCTTTCCGTCAGGCGACACGACTGCTCGTTTACCTTTCTATCCCATAAAAAAATGTCATGACCTTAGACCGTGAACACATTTTCGCTGCCATGGTTATTGAATAAAAATAATTTAATATAGCAATTACTTAAACTTTACGGTAAGACAAAGGACAAAGGAAGTCATTGCGTGGTAGCCACGATTAAAAAATAAGATTTTAATATTATATATTCAGCATCACAAACGCGCGATTTCACAGCGATGCCTTAATTAGTAAGTCATATTCATAATATCGCAACGGTGGGAAAGTTAAGAATTAATTATACTAAACTATTCGCGGCATTCGTGGGTGACAAATATTGAGGACTGGATTCCTCTTCACAATAGAGGTCACGCCACTCGCTCCGTCGTCGATGGCGTAAGGGTAAAAACAATGAGTGTTTTCGTAACATATTACAGAAAGTATTGTGGAGAAGGCCAAGACTCACACCAGGTTGTAGCGCCAAAGGAAGAAGAAGAAGATAATTAAAAATGGTTGTTAAGAGTCGTATGTATTAAAAGTGTCTTTACGTTAAAAAAATATAAGGCTATGTTACTTAATAATCAAACATGTTAAAAACAAATTGTAAGTTTTCAGCAGTATTGTTACGTATTGTTTTTTATATTATGCATAAAAGGCTGGTTATAGGTTTAGATGTGGTTCTATATATAATATATATTTTCTGATTATCTCATGATGGTTACAATCAATCCTGTCACCCCGTTTCGGCTTGACGTTGAGTTCTGGGACACTCTGTATATATATGTATATATATGTATATGTATATATATATATATATATATATATATATATATATATATATATATATATATATATATATACATATATATATATATATATATATATATTATATATATATATATATATCATTTTGATGTTTACTACGTTTACGCTTTTTTGCGTCGATATCACAATAATTATTCTATTTCTTTTTGTATAGCAGAGCAGGCAAACGAGAATGCGGGTTACTTGGTGGTGATAAATATTGTAAAGCCTATATATGTATTCTGGCCTAATATATGTATTCTGAGTCTAAGCGTGTTCGTGAGTTTTAAAATGATACCCCGTCATATCCTAGTGTAGGGTTATGAGTGTAAATCAGTGTTAGTGTCAGCGTATGACCTTCACTGTTGTACTGAGGTTAAACTAAACCATTCTAACGAAGTAATTAAGTTGCAACAATGGCCTTTGACGTGGAGTTTAACGATCTCGAATAAAACGTACGAAATCTCGCGATGAACGGGTTAAGTATTTTTAAATTTTAGACTAATTGTAATATTAAATGCTGCTATTACTACATCATGTTGCTGACGCGACTCACAAAACTTTATCAAAGCGTCAAAGGCACACACATACAATCGGGTATATGCCATATGTTGGCGTGATGTGTGTACGTAGGCAGCTTACAGCTCACACATTAACTATGTTTAAAGTATGTCTATAGCTATACTCATAGCTATAGATATACTTTAAGCATTAGCATGTTGCTTTCGCGAACCCATGGATTTTTTCTCTAGAAATTTTCAGTTAAAAAATATTTCATATTTGGATCAGAAAAAACACTGCGTTGAATGGTTTCAGTTTTATAAATCGATTACCGATAGAAAATTATGTACAGCGTTGAAATTGAATGCTTTTGAAAGATCAGATACAATTTTTTTAGAAATCTTAAAAGCATTTTTGGCTCTGGTGTTAACTTTTTATTTTTTGGTTTATTGTTTTCGCTTTTTAGGGTTGATATGAGAAAAACAGGCCCGGGCAGACCGGGTCTCCACAAGCAGCACCTATTTAGTTTCACGCATATGGCACCCATCACCCTTCTCAATCATTTCACACCGCAAAGCTAGCTTTACCACCATTTAAATTTACTACACGTTCCAAATACTCCGTGTTACTTTAACTATTACAGCACATGTTCAAAGACTTCCTATTTTCATTGAACACTCCACGATCTAATCATTAAGGTCACATTACCTGCGTTGCCGTTCAGTTGAAAGCCGGCAAGTTTGATGTCAGAAAGATAACAATTGTACGTAAAAAACTCGTACGTAAAAGTCCCTTAAATAAATATTTTTTTTTCTTTTAAACAAATATGTTTTTGTTCTAAATAAATATTTTTTCTTATAAATAAATATTATTTCTTTGAAATAAATATTTTTTCTTTTAAATAAATAATTATTCTTTTAAATAATAATTTTTTCTTTTAAATAAATATTTTTCTTTTAAACACATATTTTTTCTTCTAAATAAATATTTTTTCCCATTATTTCTGTAATTTTAATCCGTGCACTACAATTTCGTGGAACCAACTGCCTTCAATGGATCATTCCAAAAACGAGATTACATATTACTTAAAGCCCGGCAACAAATCTCAGATGCTTCCGGCGATGCGGATGTCTATGGGCGGCGGTAATCCTTTACCATCAGGTGACCAAGGGTTCCTGGGTCGTTTCCCTGCTGTGTTATAAAAAAAATTCCAAGTCAACTAGGACACGATTTATAATAAACTATTGTATTTACCCACCGTTTCATGTTACCAAGTTCGAATTCGGTTCATTCACAGACTGGAGGAGACATATAATGCTTTTGAAAAATTGAATTTTGAGTATCTTGAAGGCAAACAAAAATTAGAAAGGTGTAGTCTATGGGGGAGAGTGATCACTTACCACCAGGATACCCGCATGCCCGTTTGCCTGCTTTGCTATATAATAAAATAATGTCCAGATGGTTCGACCAGATGAAAAATAATGTTCAAATGGATCGAAGTACAGCGTACACGTACGTACGTACGTACTGTACTTCGATAACAATTTGTCCGATACATAATTCCAAGCCAAATTGAGCACGATTTGAAACAAACTATAATATTTACCCACAGTTCCAAGAGAGTGCGTTACCCCCACATAAAATTCGCGTTGAATCACGTTCAACGGAACACTCGATACTCCTTTTAGCTAAGGTATTCCGGATAACGTGACTTATATATATACAAGACTTCTAAGACTTACACTTAGTAAAACTAGCATGATATACATGTAGGTGTCCGTTCGCAGAATTAGGTTCTCGAACAGTAATAATTAAAAAATCTATGAAGGATATGAATTAAATTTAGTAACTTTTGCGAAGAAGAGAAGTGCGGATTTTATTTTTGAAAATTATTTCGTCTAAATGTTGATCGCCACGTCGTGACTCACTGTTGGTATTCAATATACATATATTCTGTGCCCTGTATTTGGTTTTGTGTAATAAAGTGCGTAGCTCAAGAGAGAATACGATGGCGAAGCACTGTGGGACGCCCTCTGCCCCACATGGGGGACATAGGAACATAAGTAAGTCATTCGGTTTCGTAACAAAAAACAATGATTTCGTTGGCTCGGTCACCTTGAACGAATGGGCGAGGATCAAAGTTCGAAGAGGACGTATTTGTGTCGACCAAGTGGTCGACTGGGTGGCGCTTCTTGGGGGAGGCCTATGTCCAGCAGTGGACTACCGCGGGCTGTTGATTGAAGTGTCCGAAGGCCAGTTGGTCGACCTCAGATATCGCTAGGAGAGATCACGTAGATGCTGACCTGCGCGAACTTTAAGCCAGGAATTGGCAAAATATTTTTTAAAAAACAGAACCCACTCTTCTTCATGAAAGTTATTGAATTTTTTTTATATCCTTTGTAGATTTTTTGTTATGTTTGTAAGTTTTGCCAACGCACACCTATATCAGAAGGCAATAGAACTTAATTTATTCTCTTATTCGAAAAACAATTGAAGGTTACATTTAAAAAAAGAATAAATGTCCGAATAAATCTATGCCATCGAGTATAACGACGTATTCAAAGCGTACTATTTAACATCGAGGTTAATGCGCTATTGACTACAGCGTACATACGGCATCTCAACTGTCACCAATTGGACCCCATTAACATAAAATATTCGCCGTATCGGCATTTAACGATTTAAAAAATAGATCGAGCAATCGATTTGTTTACAATTTTTCAAGAAATAAATCGATAAATGGACTTTTCCCGCCAACTTACATCAGTGACGTTGTGTTTTTATTTCATTTTCATAATCTTATATTATTATATGTTATATTGTTTAATTGTGGTGGCGTATTATGTAATATAATTCGATTAAGGTGTATAAGTGAAGTGATATGAAATAAATGCGTGTATCGTAACTTTTTAAGTTGACTAAAAAAGTCCATAGAACGTTTTTGGTAAAATTGCCACTATTTTATCAAGACGTAACGTGATGAACTGACTCGTTACATTTTAAGAGATTGGATATTATTGTATATTATTTGACACTGGTATAATAGTTGTAACTAATTGCCATCAAAGAAAAGAAAGAAAATCGATAAATGTTTGTTTTTTCTGCAGTCAACATTTTTTTTATGGGATAGGATGACGTGTCGCCTGATGAAAAACAATCAACGCCGCCCATAGACATAATCAGTGCCATAATCGGTCTTTGAGAAATGTGTAGGCTTGTTTTTCGAAGGTTCCAATATCGTATCAGTTTGAAAACGCCGCTAGATGTAGCTGGTTCCACAGGGTAATGGTGCGTGAAAAGAGATTTCGGGAAAAATACACCGTACTGGATCGCCATTCATCGCGGTGTAGACATTCATAGAGATGGTATTTTTTTTTTAATTGAAGTTCAGAGTTTTAGCACTAGATTTAATAGGTCGGGGCATAAGTATTTTCGTATTTTGAATGTATTATAAGTAATCAAACCTCTTTGGCTGTACTGAATGTAACTGGCTGGTTTTAATACCATTAAATGTGACATTCTGAAGATGCAATAAATAAGAAAAAAACTAGTTCCCGCCATTTTTCAATTGTTTTTTAAGCAAGCAAAATGAACGTATGTGACGAAGAAATTCGGTACATTTTAAAGTTTTTATACAAAAAGGTAAAAATGAGACGAACGCCGCGAATAAAATTTGTGCGGTTTACGGACCTAATGCGGTATCAATAAGAGTAGCACAAATGTGGTTCAAGCGTTTCAAGTCTAGAAATTTTAGTGTGAAAGATGAGGTTCGCTCTGGACGTCCTATCACAGATAAAATTAGTGCCATATTTGAGAAAGTAGAGCAAGATCGACAAATTAGTAGCTACGACATTGCTGAAGAACTGGATGTTGATCATAAAACAGTTTTACGTCATTTACGAAAGTCTGGGTACAAGAAAAAACTTGACATTTGGGTACCACATGATCTCACTGAGAGAAACCATGACAACGCCAGACCGCATTCATCTATAGCCACGCAGCAAAAATAGAGAGAGATTGGCTGGGATGTGTTGATGCATCCACCGTATAGCCCTGACCTTGCTCCACCAGAGTTCCACCTGTTACGTTCATTGCAGAACTCTTTAGGAAGCATAAAGCTAACCTCGAAAGAACACTGAACACTACCTGTCAGATTTTTTTAATCAAAAATCTCAAAATTTGTATAGGAATGGGATCATGGCACTACCCACAAGATGGCAACAAGTCATCGATCAAAACGGCACAAACATATTATAAATAAATAAAAAAATATACCTAAAACAATATTTTCCTTTGTATGAACATACGAAAATACTTTTGCCCCTACCTAATACACAATGGACAATATATTAACCCCTCCCCTTAAAGTGACGTAATTTTTGGATGCAAGTATCATCTTTATTGTTTGATTAATGGAGTAAGGCGTTACTTTGTAATTCTCACTTAACGCTTGTCTTCCGTAAAGTCTACTATACCTGATGATGCCTCGTGTTGAGGCGAAACACGTGTTTTTTCCAAGGTGAAAAAGTGGTAGTGTGTGTTTGGTGTTGTGTATAGTGGTTGGTGGGTGGAGAGTTGCTGGCCGTTTTTCGGTAAGTTTTTGGTTTAAGTTCCAAATAAATCCACTTCATCCAGGAGGAAAACGCACATTATTAATTTTCTGTTTTTGTTTGCTTGTCGCGGATATAAGCTACGTAAAGGTTCTAATCGTCCACTTTTTTGTTTATCGACTCCAAACAATAAAACGTTGATACAACTACCGTCATAAACCAACACCTAAGTAAAGATCGGTTTTCCGTAATTTTTGCAATGACCACTACTATATAAGACACAAGAAAGAAACCACGGTGAATGCAGTCACCGGTCAACGACCTCTTCACAGAGCATGACGTAATGATAATCTTGCAAACATAATAGCAGACTCAATAATCTATATATATAAAAATCGTTCGTTAGTCTCGCTAAAACTCGAGAACGGCTGGACCGATTTGGCTAATTTTGGTTTTGAATTATTTTTGGAAGTCCAGGGAAGGTTTAAAAGGTGAGTAAATATGATAAAAACATTAGGAATATAGTAAAAGCAACAATGTCGTTTTCCTTTGAAACTATTCCTACCCGTCAAATATTTGATCGTTGTGATGTGAGTATTTTTAAGTAACATCAACATATAATAATAATAAAACATAATTAACTATATTTAATTTGTGTTTTATGAGATAAAAATATTATATTAATTTGTATTGAGAGCAAGTTTCAAATTAGAACCGTACACTACAAACTTTATTTTGTAAGCTCATATAAGCCTTTGTGACATAACAATTTTTCAAGCAACATCATGTGTAATTAGAAATAATAATAAAAACTTATTCATATCGAGCATTTTTTTATTGATTACGATTTCTTTTTGTTCCTGCTAAGTTTTGGCCACATTTTTTAAACATTCTGCAATTATCGTTTCAGCTTTTTTATGTATTAATTCTGAGGCGGTACGAAGTTTGCCGGGTCAGCTAGTTGTATATAAATTTGACTTATCCATCACAATCATTATGAACTCGTTTACAATCACTGTGGTCCGCGGTCTAGCTACTTATATTGGTTCATATGGAATACTAGCGCCAGGTGCTTTTATAAAGCGCCTGGCTTAAGCTGAGTAAAAACCATTTTGTAGTCTTAGATTTTAAGATTTTTTTCCTCTTCCATTCTTATGTTAAATTTAATTTTTATTTAGTTTTATAGCATTTCTTATTTATGCTCATACATCCCCGAGGTGGGGCAAAGGGCGTCCACACTGCTTCTCCATTACGATCGGTCTTGACCGACGCACTTCACTTCAGACCACGTCAACCCAATGGATTTCACCTCTGCCGCTATGGAGCGCTTTCAGGTGTGTTTGGGTCCGCCTCGCTTCCTTTTCCCTTGAGGAGTCCAATCCAGCGACTGTCTGGGAATGTGATCGGAGTTCCTACGGAGAGTTGAGTGACGAAGCTTTGAAGTCCTATAGGTAGTTCGTTATATTTTTATAGTATTTAAGTTCTTGTAAATAAAAGCATGTTAAAAATATAAAAACGTTTATTTGTGGTAAACGTTTTTCTATTTCTCAATAAAGAAAAAAAGAATAACAAGTTTTTCTAGCATGATTCATAAAATTCTTCTAGCTTTAAGGGCAAGTACTTACACTTTCATAATAAAGTCCCGGCCGATGTTCAAGACTTAAATTTATTATATTAATAAAGTCAAGCGTTTTATTACAACGTAAAAAAAATATTACACACTAAAACTTATTATTCACTACAGAATTGTGCGGTAGCAGAATTCGGGTCAGGGATTATTCTGAACATGCTATTCTTTTATAATAATACTAAATTTTATTTAAGACCAGCGATCCATTATATTTGTCAGTAACAAAGATTTATAAGCTAGAGTTAGTACATCTATAATAATAATAAAATAAGAAGACACCCCAATACTACCTGGCATTAGTAGCATACCCTGTCTCAGCTCAATTCTTGCTTTCTTTTTTTTGTATATGATACTTCTTTCGGAAGATTTTCTTTTCGACTAAAATATAAAAAAGATGTGGAATGTTCGTAATAACAAAAGAAAACATAAAAATTGATTATTAAAATATCAATATCAGCCCGCGGCAGTCCACTGCTGGACATAGGCCTCACCCAAGGCGCGCCACCTAGCCCGATTTTCGGCTACACGCATCCAGTCTCTGCCAGCCGCCTTGCGCAGATCGTGGCTCCACCTAGCAGGAGGGCGTCCCACACAACATTTGCCGAGTCGCGGTTTCCACTCCAGCACTCGTCTACTCCAACGATTC
This sequence comes from Baronia brevicornis, assembly GCA_031353405.1. NCBI lineage: Eukaryota > Metazoa > Arthropoda > Insecta > Lepidoptera > Papilionidae > Baronia > Baronia brevicornis. Next base: position 630,506 of record JASFAT010002350.1, on the reverse strand, counting down.
TCAGTTCTCCGACAAACGTGTCCAGCCCATTGCCACTTCAGTCTGCTAACTTGAAAAGCAATGTCGGTGACTCTGGTTCTCCGGCGAATTTCTTCATTTCGAATTCTGTCCACCAGAGAAACCCTGAGCATAGCTCTCTCCATAGTCCTCTGAGCGACTTTGAGCTTGGCGAGGAGACGGACTGTCAGTGTCCACGTCTCGGCACCGTAAGACAGTACGGGCAGGACGCACTGGTTGAAGACTTTTGTCTTCAACCAGTTCTTTTCTTAGTACCTAATACTTAAATATATGTCTAGTCATATTATTATAAATACTTTTTTTTGTATAACTTGAAAGTAGATATATAAAGAGCTAATCGTAAAAGATACGAGCTCTATAAAATTCAACATTTTAATGCCAAAATATGCAATTCACCGCCATTTTGAATACTGCTTTTACTTTAGTTAGAAACCAGCTGTTTCTCGCGATTCCGTCTGCGTCATAGACAACCCATCAAGGCTGCCTCCTATCAGAAACTGGTGAGTGGAAATTTTGGACTTGATACAAATTTAAATCTAGGGACTATTCCTGCCAACTTACATCGGTGACGTTGAGTTTTTATTGATCTTCTATTATTATCAGTTACATTGTTTAATTATGGTGGTACTATATTTTACAATATAGTTCGATTAAGGTGTATAAGTGATACAAAATAAATACGTGTATCGTGGCATATCGTGGCAATCTTTGGCATCGAAGAACATAAAAAAAAAATTACAAATAATTTAAGGCCTAATAACTTCAAAACCTTAGAAATGCACCATGTACAATGCTACGTAGTGCACTTCCTTAGTTAGAATCCCAGCATAAAATAAAATTTATTTTAAGATACAAATTACTTATTTGGGTCTCTAGATAAAGTCTGTTTGTGTAATATGTCTCGAGGACCTTGCATTCTCCTCGAATCGTATGGAGATTCGTTCCATTGAATAAATGAAATTCTGAAGAGCGTGCCTTCTGTTTTTATTATTCATTTCATATGGCACTTAAAAATAAATACAGAATGTCCGGTGGTAGAACTAGGTTTTCTCTTCATCTTCTCTTTAACGACAACTTTCACACAGGGTACTGTTACAACCGTACCCAGTCTCCCCTACATATATTTATGAGATCCCATGGCGAAAATAGAACCCGTGACCACTGAACTAATATATAAAAATGGGGAGCTATTTTGTTAGTCGCGCTAAAACACAAAAACGACTGGAACGATTTGAATATGTTTTTTATTTTGTTCGCACTGATACAGGGAAGATTTATGAATAAAAATTTAGGGAAAACCTAAAAGAACATCTAGAAAAACATAAAAAATTAAAATTGCCAATTTTGTATTTCCAATCACTTACAATAGATGGCGTTCGTGACGGCTTTATCGTCTGACTGACGTGTTATACAAAACTGTCGTATATTTTGTGCGATTTTGAAAAGTTTATTGGATTTTAACTTATCAGGTAGCGTGACGATCAAATGACTTAGTGGCGTGGCCCTCCGGCCGCCGAGTCAATGGTCGCGGGTTCGATCCCCGCATCGGAATAAATACATGTATGGATTACAAATATCTATTCCGAGTCTGGTAACCCCGCCAATCCGCATTGGACAAGAGTGGTGGATTGACACTGACAGACAATGGATAGGTCCGTGCTCAGCAGTGGGACATATATGGGCTGTTAAAAAAAATGTAATGTTTGTATTTCGGAAAGCCAGCATTATTGCATATTTACGCACCGGAAAACAAAAAAACGTAGTTTATGAAAAAGTTTCAAATTAAATAATTGTATTTATTTTTCATGTAAATAATATACATTATTCATTTATTTGTGTTCCAATAAACTTTTATCTAATAGCTAAAATTCTAACCGTACACGATGCAGCGAATATTATAGGTCTCGATGAATTGAAATTGGAAGATTGTTTATGATTGAATTTCACTGTCATAATCGCATAAATTTTAGGTGAAACGAAATCCACCGGGTTGTTATTAAAAACACAGTCGGGTAGTTAGTAAAAAAAAATACTCCTGATATATTTTTTTAACAATAATCAACCTTAATTTGTAGTTAGCACATAAAGTTATTTCTGGAATGACTGACCTCTTAATTCACTCACACCTAATTTATTTTTGCCTTAATATCCACACATACAAATAATCAACGAAGCATACTATACAATGACTTAATAAAAAGGTCGTATGCCTTTCGACCTCTTATTGTCTTGTCTTTGATTTTTTCAACAGTCCTTTCACTAATCTCATTTGATATTGTTAACATTTTTCGTTTTATTTCGAATATTTTAACGTTTGAGTTTAATTAGTACTATTAGTTTACTTACCGGTGAAAATCGGTCTTCTTCGGCATTAAGAAGATCGCCTACAGAGGATGCCTTCGCTTGAGAGGCCAAGTGCCTCCTGCTATTCAAGACGTAAGACAGCTCATCCAAGTATCTTAATGTTAAATTTGCCATGTTTCACACACTTTGATACACCAAAATCACTTATCCGTTTCGAACATTTATCGTTACATGCACTAACAATAGTATAATGGGTACAATGAAAGAGGAAACTGCTCACGTAAACAATTCTTTGGCGAGCGTATCATGAAAATAAAAACAACCTCTCACTGCCATAGCTCGAGCGCAACTAACCGAACATCATTGCGACGCGGTTTCCGAGGTCATAGATTATGTATGCAGGCAGACCGAGATAGATAGGTATTCGCGTTAATTATAATCTAATTGTAAAGAGGCGATTGGTAACAAGTTATTATTGATCGCAACTACATACTTGAAATCGATACCAAAGTTAGCTACTTTATCATTTTTTCATTCTCTGTTATAACATATGATGATTAATGGAGTCAGGCGTTACCTTGCGAAATCTATTACTATGTGGACAGTCAAAAGTTTTATTTAGCTTTTTTTTATGGCATAGGCAGGCAAACGAGCAGGCGTGTCACCTGATGATCAGCAACCAACGCCGCCCATAGACATCCGCAACGCCATAGGCAGTGCGGAAGCGTTGCCGACATTAAAGGAAAGTGAAATTATGGGAATGGGAGGGGAAGTGGGAAGGGGAGGGAGGCCGCAGATTTTCTGCGGGAGTGTGGTACTTCCCCGGGCGAGCCGGCCCATTCATGGTACAGACAAATAATATGCCATTCTTGACAAAGTATTCGTCTGCAGCGTGGCTCTACCACTAGTGAAGCTAGCTAGATCTAGCTAAGATCCGCGACATGAAAACAATAACAGAAAATTAATAATGTGTGTTTTCCTGCTGGATGAAGTGGTTTTAGTTGGAACTTAAACCAAAAACATACCAAAAAACGGCCGTCAGCAACTCTCCACCCACCAACCACCATACACAATACCAAACACACACTACCACTTTTTCACCTTGTAAACGACACGTGTTTCGCCCCAACACGAGGCATCTTCAGGTATAGTAGACTCTAGGGAAGACAACCAAAAAGTGTTATAACATACATACATATATATATAGATAGTATAATCACGCCTGTTGCCCGTTGTGGTGGGCAAAGACCACAGACCTCCATGTGATACGATCTCGGCACACTTTTTTTGCTTCATCCACACTCACCACTCTCTTCATACAAGGTCGTTGGTTAAGAGTACTTTTGAACTGACCTTTCTTGAGACCTTCAGCAATTGGGTTAAGGTATGTATATTCTTGGTTTTCCCTTACCAACTCTTCCTACCACATCCGCAACGTAAATTTATTACATCAGTCATCTTTCATCCATCCTCTTTATGTGCCTAAACCGTCTAAGCATCTGTTATAACTTTTCTATAATTGAAGGATTCTATCACCAACATTGGCAACGTCAAACACACTACCATTTTTAACTATAAGTACAAAGCGGGTCGTCTCGACATGAGGCATTGGCCACCAATATGCCTTACTCATCATCATCAAGGCATTAAAGCCGCGGGTGGGCCTTAGCCTGGTCCAGTGACTGGTCTGGTGGTCGTTTAGCTTTTTTCTTCCAGCCCCTCACACCGACTGTCCTTAAGTCTTCCAATTGGTGTACTTACTGGCAGGGAATTATTGACAAATATATCATGTTGTGCCTATGGAAGAAAGATTTGGTTAACAAATTTCAATATAATAAAATGTAATCAAAGACAATTTTTTAAAGAAATGTACACACAGTGTTTTTAGGACCCCAACTCTTTTCTCTTTTCTTTACTTCTTTTTTCTCCTTCTATAATTTATATCCTTACACCAAAGAAAGCAAAGTAGCTGCCGAATTAACTGTGGTGCAGCGACCCAAAATGCACCTTGGCCTCCGAACAGATCTTACGCCAGCTACCGAGTTGGTATTGTAAATATCCTAGATGTCTTATTTCATTGCCTACTTTTTCTATAACGAAAAACGCAATGAAGAAAACTTTTACATTTTATAACGAATTAATGCTTCATCATCATTTATCAATGAGTCACATAAATTTAAAAACATTGTACAAATTCCTTTAAAATAGTTTCACTCGGAATCTTATCTTTGTTTACGTTGTATTAATACAATTCAAGTAGGTATATGATTTCAAACGAAAACACATATGTGTTTCAAAATATTGATTAAATTTAATCATTTTAATACATTGTCATTTTTTCAGAGTAGTAGAGCCACGCTGCAGACATATACTTTGTTAAGAATGGCATATTATTTGTCTGTAGCATGAATGGAAGTACTACACTCCGGCGTCCGGCAAAACCGGTGTCTGAGTGATAGCTTAACTACCGTACTTCATCCGGTGAGCGGTTGAGTTCCGGAGGCCTCTATCAAGTAGTACATACTGATTGAGATGCTTAGTCCTTTTAACAGTAAAATATTTTGTTTTTCTCGTTTTATTTGTGAAACAGATACAACTGAAGATTGAATCCACAAGAAATCTTCACGGAACCGTATCACAGTTCACCTTATCGTAGTCACAGTTACTTCTGTAATGGGATATAAAGCCCGTTGCTGTTAATAAAACGAAATTGTTTTCAGTTTCTTTCATTTATTATATACCATGCCTATTTTCATTTCGAAAAATACCTTTGTCAAAACGTTATAATCTTTGCCACAATTGCATGAGCTATGCTGTTGCGATTAAGCCGGTAATACACGTTGGCCCAGCGTTGCCAGGTGAAGGCCAACACTAACGTACAGACCGCGAATTTGCCTTGCCTTGCCATCGCTCGGTGTCAGTTGACTAGTTGGCTGAGCGGAGGCAAGCGCCAACGTGTATAGATCTCATTTAAAATAGCTTGTCATAACTTGCAATCGCTCGCGATTACTTGTTTCACTTCGGAGCGGCGTCGGTTTTTCTACACAAATCAAAGGCACTCGGCCAATAGTGTTCACAGATTTAGATAGTAGATTCGGCGAACGTCTAGATAGTAGTATTTGTCTTGTATCAATTTGCCTTCGCTCGCATAGGCCAAAGCCTATGCTCGTCCAACATGTATTGTCGACTTTAGGCATAGAACGAATAACGAACCACCGGTGATTAATCATATGATTTCTTAAATAATATTCACAACTTGCTACTTTTATGAAATTTAATACAAAAACGAAGTGACTTAATCGTTGTTAACAAAATAACAAATCAGTGTTAATAATTACTATCAACGCGACATAACATATAGTGTCAACAAATTTTCCCATGTAAAAATCACAAACGCAGTGAATGTGATTTTAATAAAGCAATCATTTATAAGTCTACGACTTTGATAATCATTTTAACACGTAAAAAACTCACCGGTAGTGAAAAATCGCTGGTGACTGCTATTTCACACAAAAAATTCACATAATGATTATGATTTTACAGTAGCAACCATTTCCACGATAGTCACGATCCATTTCTTGCCCCTTCTACTGTATCCATTTAGTGTCACAGCCGTAAGAGACGCTCGTGTTACCTGACTATTACGTAAACAATAGAGAAATGAGAGCGAAGTTCTACTTTTACAAGCCGTTAGGATTTTAACACAATGCAAGCAACATCTCGCTTGTAAACGTGTACACGGGGCGGGGGCTCTTTTTTCGCGCGCTTTTTTTTAGCTTTGTACTGTTTTGATACATTAATAAATGTATCATCACTAATTCAATAAAATATTAACAGTTTATTTGAAATTATATCATAATACTACATCGAAAGAGTCGATAATACTTTTTTCACACCTCAATATGTTCCAATATTGTGTACGGACGTCCCCATTTCTTGAGGAACGGACATTAACCCACCACGCTTTTCCAATGCGAATTTGTGGGATATCCAGACTCGGTTATCCCGCCATATAAATATGTATATAGTCAACCTAATATCTGTAGGCCATATACATATATTTATCACGATGCGGGGATTAGAACATGCGGACATTGACATCGTATGCTACCTATTCCTAAAAAAAATTAATTCCACACAAAATGCGCATTTTTCTCTCAGTTTAAGATTGTAATATTTTTTTTATTATATTTATATATTCACGCCTATCCCCCGCAGGATTTGGCAGAGACCACAGAGCTCTTTCCGCTACTATTCATCGCAGCGAAACAGCTCTCCATTGGTGCGCTTCTCGCCCTCGTTAGAATCAAGACGTGACGGGTAGCGAACCACGTCGCCGTCGTTTTCAACAAATTAGGTACATTTAATTAGTCTTAGTGAATCCCACGAGCCGCAAGAGATGATAGTGGTCAGCCCCAGCAGAGCCCTGCATGCTGAGGTAAGGCACCATAGTCCCCGGGTAGTCCGATCCCGGGACGGTCGGCACGCTTGCGACTAAGCTTGCCCCTAGCCACGCATCCATTGGCACGGCAGACCATGAATTGGCGAAGAGGAAGGGAAAGGATAAAGAAGAAAGGAAATGGCAGGAACAGAAATGCGGAATGGGAGGGGTTACCAGACTCGGAATAAATATTTATACCATACATATATTTATTCTGATGCGGGAATCGAACCCGCGATCATTGAATCCGCGAGCGGGGGGCCCCGCCACTGAGCCAACGCGTTGCTTATATATTGACCCTCTGGACCTCGGAAACTGCAATCCGTTACTTAACGTCATTACGCGTCGCAGTAAGATATAATTTATATGTTGGATAACAGTAATTATATGTTCTAATTACGTTAGCGAGAATAACAGTTTGCAGATAAACATCTGTATATGGATGCAATCAACTATTTTTATTGCATTGTTTAACTTCTATATATGGTTAATGGAGTCAAGCGTTACTTGGCGGAAATACATATATTAATATGGTGGAAATTAAAAACTTACATGGCTAAGTTTCGCAAAAATTAATTAGAAAAATATATCACTCAGAAGTTTCATCACCACCATTTAGATGAATGGCGATTCAGTACAGTGCGTTTTACTAAAACTTCATTCTACGAACCGCTACCCTGTGGAACCAGTTACCTCCAGCGGAGTTTCCAAACCGATGAAACAAGCCTACACATTTCTCAAAGGTCTGTGGATGTGACACGCCTGCTCGTTTGCCTTCCCAAAAAAGTACTTTTTATGGGAAGCAAACGAACGTGCAAAGCATGCGTTTACTGATTATTTGACCTATAACCCAATTCTCAAATAAATAAATATGTAATAAATAAAATTATATCTATATATAAAAAAAATCAATTGCTTTTCATTAGTCTCGCTAAAACTCGAGAACTTCAAAACCGAAATTAGCCAAATCAGTCCATCCGGGACTGATTTGGCTAATTTTGATTTTGAATTATTTTCGGAAGTCCAGGGAGGGTTTAAAAGGTGAGTAAATATGATAATAATATTAAGAATATAGTAAAAGCAACGATTTCGTTTTCCTTTAGAAACTATTCCTACCTGTCAAAAATATTAATGTTCGTCCCGTCGTTCAGAAATCAATTAAATTTAAAAGTCGTTTAGAAATCAAATTAAATTAAAAAGTGAATTTTTTGTTTCATTTCTTTGTTTTTGAATTTTGGTTTTATTATTGATTACGTTTTCTTTTTGTTTGTTTTGTTGTTAAGTTTTGACCACATTTTTACTTAAGTTGAAACATTCTGCAATTATCGCTCAGCTTTTTTATTCATTGATTCTGAGACGGTACGAAGTTTGCCGGGTCAGCTAGTAATATATAAATAAATGAAAGGTACTGTAGTGATACATTTATCAATATTTAATTGTTGTCTTTAAGTGATCTAAAACATCTCATGAGCGTCTTTCCTTAGGTGCGACGACTAAAATATTGTTTTCTTGCTCTGTGCGGGAAGCGACAACATTTAAGTTTTTTACAATACATTCGACTCCTAATTTTTTGTTCACATACTTTTTGTTTGTATGCTATAACTTTGTACGAAACCATCTAAAGATGCAAGAGCAATAAATAATTTATAACTTATAGTAAATATCGACGCAAACGCCGTTAATGACACAAATGTCAAAAAAAAATTATTGCATATTTGGATTAGAAAAAAAATTAGCGTCGAATGGTGTGAGTCTCACAGCTCGACGATCAACAAAAAAAATTTTTTTGAGTGAACAGTTACAATTTTTTTCGGAAATCTTAAAAGTTTTTTTGACTCTAATGCTAAGTTGTCGTTTTGCGGTTAACAACGTTTTCGCTATTTTGACTCGATATGTAAATATATTTGTTTTTTGAACGAGATATACATACATTATTTTTAAAAACAGTTTTCTAAGAGATTGATTAAGGTCTTATACGCGATACAGAAAATGTCGGTCAAGAATTCTCTTAAAGGTGTCCGATGGCACGATAAAAGATACAACATTAACTCCTACTTTAAAACAAAGATTGAGCCTATAGCTTAATATAAATATGGTTGAATATTCCTTGATTGAAAATAGTAGTTATGGTTGAAAACCTAATTGTGCCACCGGACTGACACCCTATATATATATAAAACGCACCGCTTGAGATTTATTATAACAACACAGTACACGTACTAATACAATACAGTAAAACAAGACAGACAGACACACCTACAGATTAATTTCCATATTCAGGCATACAATATAATAAGAATACAAGAAAAACAACATTACAAGAATAGGTAGAGCCAAGCTGCAGACGTATACTTTGTCAAGAATGGCATATTATTTGTCTGTAGCATGAATGGGCCGGCTCACCCAGGGAAGTACCACACTCCCGCAGAAAACCGGGGTTTGAGTGGTAGCTTAGGTACCGCGCTTCGTTGATTCCCGGAGGCCCAACCCCATAATGACTTTTTTTATGGGTGGCGTTGATTGCTCACCATCAGGTGACACGCCTGCTCGTTTGCCTTCCTATCCCATAAAAAATTACCTTCTTATAAAATAAAAATATTACTTTTAAGACTCAAACTATTCAAACACAAAAAAGTTATTCAGTATGCGTACTGCAGAGTGAAAAATGAGGATGGCACAGTTACAGTTGCCATTTATCGAGTAGAAGAACTAGTTTTCTGCTATCATCCGACACTACGCAAGCGTCATTTTAACATAAAACATTTTCATTATTTACTGTTATATTACCCCAAGTTGCGTATTTAGAGTCAGGTTGCTTCACAAACAGTAGATCGTTGTTTATGCAACTTTTATATTGTCTATGTAACGTTGGATCAAAGCAATCACTTCATCTAGCTATAAGTCGCAACTGGTCGTTACTTGCAAATTTTTTGTTCACACCTCACGAGCTGAGAGACGTTTGGCTTGAACGCATTTGACTTTAAACACACTCAAGACGGTATGCGCTGAAAAGTGTCTAGCCTCAGTTCCCGCACATTTTTTATTATTATCACTTCAACTATCATTTTTTTCATGTCTTTATGTTGTCAGATTCCAAAAAACGTGAATTTCCGTCATCCGTCGCAAACAGTTGAAAAATAAAAGATGGGAATATCCCTCTCCCGTCTTCAATGTATTAAGTAATAGGAAATGAATATATATAATGATGTGATTATTTTCGATCTGAAGCACGTAAACCTGCGTCAAAATATTTAAAGGAATTTTTGGTAGAATAGGAAAACAAATGGCATGTCACCTGATTGAAAGCAATCAACGCTCACCATTGATGTTTGCACTGACTAAAATTATGGGTTTTGCAGATGCATTACCTACAATAGGGTATGTAAATGGGAATGGGAGGGGGAGAAAAAAGTAAAGGGAGAGAATTAAGAAGTAATCTGAGAGAATGGAAGAAGTAATTAGTGGGGAAGAAGGAAGTAGAGGACTTCTAGAGAATCTGTTCCACTCTTGTCGTCTCTTTAAATTCATACAGAAATAGTTTTACTTAAAGAAAGATGAAGGAAGGGGTGGGGATATAAATTAATATAGAAATATATTTTTTTTAAATTTTGCCAGTTATTTTCATGTATATATGTATATTGCAACAGTCATTGATAGATCATTATTGATAGATTAAGTTGGAATTATACTATAGTTTTAATCGACGTAAGAATCAATTAATTCTTCATAACGCATATGAGCGTTTTGTTTGACGTAGCACATTAAAGATCGAGGAAAAAGTATGTGCGCATACTTTACTTTTATGCAAAAATATAAAGTGTATTTATATAAAATAAATTAGGATACGTTATAATAAAGTATGCTTGGTAACTCTATTCAAAGTTTGTTCGTTCGTTTAACATATAAAATCAATAATAATTATGATTTTATTGATCATTAATATTCGTTGCATAATATGACGTAGTAAAAACAATGCAACTAAACGGATATTGTATAGGTAACTAATGAGCGGCAGTGAAAGCGCGCGAAAACAAGATGGCGGCGAACACAATGACACATTAATTTGTATATGATGAGGATTTATTGCTCTCGAACTGTACGCGAAATGGCCGCACGTGTTCGGAACGCGAATTAAAAGGGAAAGTGTTATATGAGGGCGAAAGGGTTTGCATTACGTCAAAAAAGATATGTGTAAACAAAATCGATTATGTAACATTTATAATCAGTTCTGTTTGGAATACGCGACAAACCCTAAAAGGTGACACAGGTTCGAGAAAAGTAAATAGAATTCCTACCATAGATATTTTCAATACTATGAGCACTGCAGATACACTGCCTACGTGGTAATAATAAGAATAATGGAATGGAAAGAGGACAAAAAAGGAAAAAGAAAGGAGTTGATTCATTGGAAGTCTGTACTCATCTCTTAAGACCCATATTCTTACTGTACTTACTACTCTTACTGTAGAATGGCTGTTTTATAGAAAAATAACCGTAGACGCACTTAACAACAAGACGCACCTCAAATTTTAAAGATGATATTTTAGAAAAATATATTTTTATGCTTTTTTGGATTATAAAACGTACTTTAAAAAGAGCATCTTATATTCCGTAAAAATAAGGTAAAAATTTATATAAATCGCGCACGATTACAAGCCAAGTCTAATACATATCGACGATCATAGACAAACAGTGTAGGTAAATGGGAGATTACCCCGCTTAACTCGACATAACTTGCATAATACCTACCTTCAGTGACCTACCACAAATTTAGAGACGATTTATTGAAAAATATATTCTTGGGACCATAATATACATCCAAAATTTGAGTCCATATTTCTATGTAAAAAGGTTCGTCTTACAGTCCAAAAAATACGGTAACACGCTTTTACCTTTCTTCAATAAGAAAACTAATGAAAAAAGCCTATAAATCAAAATTAATTTATAATATAAAATAAATAATAGTCCTTATCGACTTCTATACAAATAATCGTATAGAAATCGATAAGTACTACAAAAAAGTAACCGTTTTACTCGAAGCACGAATTATTTCTAAAGTGGTTATTTGATCTTTCGTTCCACCTCCGTGTGTCGATTATTAACAATCGTACAACTAACACAACGGTCACAGCAATATCGACCTTCCAGTGACTTATAACAATCCGGGAACAATTTCCCACGTAGCATATTCGAAATGGGACAAAAACGACGGATGTAGCCAATGAGATATCGCATTACCTTCCATGCGGGTACTACGTCTCAGGGAATCACATTACTTGTTAAGGGTCTGTAAACCACTATTTCTTAACTTGTCGTCACGGAACCTTAATGATCCGTGAGATCTTAAATTGAGATTAACGAAGTTGAGAGAGATGAACATTCAAACTTATTTCGCTAAGATCCACGAACACGAATCAGAAAAAATAATATTGTGTGTTTGCGAAGAAGTATAACAGTGGTAGAGCCACGCTGCAGACGAATACTTTGTCAAGAATGGCATAATATTTGCCTGTAGCATGAATGGGCCGGCTCGCGTGGGGAAGTACCATACTCGCGCAGAAAATCGGCGTCTGAGTGGTAGCTTAGCTACCGCGCTTCGTGCGGTGAGCGCCTGAGTTCAGAAGGCCCAACACCCGTTGAGACAACCGTTGAGAGGGACTCAACGGTTGCTTTCGTACAGTCGTACAGGCGCCGCGCAGAACGTCCTCCAGTTGAGCGACCCGCATACGTTCTCTTGACTCTTGACTGCGCGATCCCCCCGCCCCCCACCAACCTCTCATCGTGGCCCAGCCAATGAAGTCGGTAAGCCTTAGTCTCTTCGATTACATTAGATCGGGCTCGATTTGGGCATTTTTTCGGTTTCACCAACTGTCACCATCTCTTTTGGTTGGGCCCAGGATCTTTCGGAGGACTTTTCGTTCTGCGACTAGCCGATGACTGCCAGACAAGTGACATGTCTATCGAAAAATGTCCATCGAAGTAATCTTTTTGTTTTTATATAAAACAATTTATATCGTTTTTATTTTAAATTTTAAAATTAAAAATTTAAAAAGAAATAATATAATATAAAAGGTTTTATATATTTAAATAAAAAGTTTTTTTTATATTAGTGATACATTTATCAATGTATCACTACAGTACCGTAAAAATAGTAATACATACAGCGAAAAAAGGCTTATTTCTGTTTTGTGGGTTGACAAAATGTCGTTCATTGCACTTGATTTTCATTCGCAAATACACCGCAAGCACGCTTCGGCGACTCCTGCGGTGTCGCGGTTGTCTATGGGCGGCGTTGATTGCTTTCCTTCAGGCGACACGCTTGCTCGTTTGTCTTCCTATCCCATAAGTAGGTGCAGTCATCTCTTATCTAAATAAGTTTGTTACCAACACTACTAAGCATATGACTCACATTAACTGACATTTTAAAAACAGCTGCGTTTAAAAAAGCTGCAATATTTAAGTTCAAATGAAATAGTCAACATGTCAGACAGAAGGCACTGCCTCATGCCTTATTCAGCAGGAAACACCAGTGGCGTTGGTATGTGCAGATGCAAAATTTCCTGTTACTAACCGGTTGGAGGTTGGTAACAGAAATTGAAGAGGTGTCGTGACAAAAGTTGAAAAAGGGATGCTTAGAATGGTTGGGTTTGGCAGAAGGGTCATGAAAGTAGACTGAATTAATGAAATGAATGAATGAGAATAATTTAATGTATGCGGTAAAAATGAGAGGAGTAACTTTGAATGATAGAATAAGGAATGAAGTTATAAGAGAACGATGTGTAATAAAAGAATGTGTCATGACACAAGTTGAGAAAGGGATGCTTAGATGGTTTGGGCACATAGAAAGGTGGATGAAAAACTCTAATGTACGGAGTGAACGTTGGGTTTGACAGAACAGTCATGAAAGTAGTCTGAATGAATGAAATGAATGAATGATAAGAAAGAAATGAAAGCGGTGAAAATGAGAGGGGTGACTTTAAATGACAGAATGAGGAATAAAGTTATAAGAAAGTGATGTGTTATAAAAGAAGGTGTCGAGACCCAAGTTGAGAAAGGAATGTTTAGATGGTTGGGGCACATAGAAAGGTGGATGAAAGACGACTAATAAAAGTAATTTACGTAGCGGATGTAGATGGAAGGATCGGTAGGGGAAGACCAAAGATGTATATGTACATACTTTGACCAACTTGCTGAAGTTCTCAGAAATGGCTTGGTTCTTAGAAGAGTCCCTTAACCGGCGGGCTTGCATGAGGAGAGTGATGAATGTGGAGGAAGCCAGTACAGTATGCCGAAATCGTACCAGATGGACATCTGTGGTCTTTCTACCTCTACGGGAAACAGGCATGAAGATATGTATGTATGAATTGGAAGTTGGAAAAATACGGTAGTATAATATAATAAGTTAGGCGTGGTGTTTTGTTCACTATATCGAAAATATTATTCGTAGGTAATTAAGTAAAACTCGTGATTGAAGTAACAATTACCATCAATAATGGTACCTGACTCTGCTCGTATTCAATCACGAACGCGGCCTATCCCATAAAAAAGCGGTCATCCATCCAAGGGTGGATATTACAGAGTGTTACAACATAAATGGTTATGTCTTGACTGAAACATTACTTACTTGCAAACGATAATAAATAATATATAATTCCAATAAAAAGAAACCGTAAAACAAACATTGTAAGTGGCTTAATAGGATGTCCATGACAGTAAGAAAAAATTGTGGAGTAATTATGTATAATAAAGAGTTTTACAGTTGACTGTCAGTTAGTACTTTCTCTTATAGCCAATCTATATATTATAATAAAAAATTACTCCGTAATCCGCAATTTTCGTCGATATTTTTACACTAACAAAAGAAGCACTGACAACAGCTATTTTAAACTACATTTAAAACACGAAAAAAGTAGACTTTGAATTCCTTGAAAACGTAACAAAGAGACAAAGCCATGACACATTCACACGCACACATCGTGAATGTGTTCACACACAAATACTAAAATATTATATAATATAAAAAAAAAATCCAGTTTTGGTCAAATTGTATTGTAATTATTTAAGTGGTTAAGGGTATCCCGACGTCACTACTGCGCGTGACATCGAAAACTGTGATTAATATTGCAAAAGTGTGTCCAACCTGCTAGTCAACGACAACATTTCACGATTTATGTTTGAAAATCTAAAACTCCCACCGGATCCCATCATCCATCCGATATTTAATGATCCATCCCATCCGATATTTAATGATATTTATTATAACTCACGAATAATTTGAAACGTCCTAGATTAATATAGACGCTTGGTTCCTCTACTTATAAGGTTTCGTCTGATTGGCTGGTGTGTATAGATACAAAAATGTATGCCTTGCGTAACCGCAGTACGCGGACAAGTAGAGGTTAAGGTCGTAGGCAGTAAGCATACGGTTTCAGTATCGAATAACAAATACGCATATATTTTTATATGAAGACGAGAGTAATTTTTTTAAATTTAAAAAACAAAGCAAATTAAACCTAATTGAATTCTTCTATCGGATTAGGCCTCTCATATACATTTTATCAAAGCATGATTTTTTATGGCATAGGAGAGCAAATGAGCAGGAAAATTATTAATGGAGTCAGGCGTTACTTTGTGGAAATCCAACACTATGTGGACAATCAAAAGGTTTACTTAGCTAAGATTCGCGACAAGCAACACTAACAGAAAATTAATAATGTGTGGTTTTTGTGCTGAATGAAGTGGATATGTTTGGAACTTAAACCAAAACCTTGCCGAAAATCGGCCATCAATTCTCCAGCCACCAACCACCACACACAACACCAAACACACATTACCACTTTTCCATTTTGTAAACGACACGTGTTTCGCCCCAACACGAGGCATCTTCAGGTACAGTAGACTCTACGGAAGACAACCGAAAAGTAATCATCACTGCCCATATACAGCCACAACACCATAGGTATTACTGAAGCGTTGCCGGCCTTTAAGGTATGTACATATATACATACATATCATCACGCCTATTTTCCGTAGGGGTGCCTTACCTCAGCATGCGGGGCTCTGCTGGGGCTGACCTCCATCCGCCCTTGCGGCTCGTGGGATTCACTATGACGAATTATAATAAACCTAATTTGTTAAAAATGACGGCGACGTGGGTCGCCACTCGTCACGTCCTGATACCCACGGGGGCGAGAAGCGAATAACGGAGAGCCGTCTCGCTACAATGAAAGTGAGAGGAAGGATGGATAAGTTTGGAGGAGGCGAGGAAGGTGTGCTGGGATCGTGGCGGATGGAGATCTGTGGTCTCTGCCTACCCCTACGGGAAACCGGCGTGACAATATGTATGTATGTAAAATAATAATGCACACGAATATATTCAAAATACACTTTTTTTACAAATGAGAATGGATATATACTGACTTAAGTTCGTCCAAGGCGGATTAGTGGGCCACCCAGATCCGGAGTTAATACCAGCAGACCATATTTACACCGATCCATAAGAGCCAGCGACTATCAGCTTCTAAAGTGATGACTTAGCCTCTGAGCATGTTAGATCATCATTTTCAACTTCGAGTTAATTGTTGGAGTTAGGCGTTACTTTGCAGAAATCCTATCCTAACCTACTTTTCCTACTAATTTTAAAAATGCCAAAGTTTGTGAGTATGGATGTATGTTTGTTACTCTTTCACGAAAAAATTACCGGACAGATTTGGATGAAACTTTACAGTAATATAGGTTATACATCAGAATGACATATAAGCTACAATTTGTAATGATTTTATGTAATGTTGGTCTTAATATAACGATACATGTCAGTTAAGTCGAAAATAAATCTGGCCTCTGAGAGCTGTCTAGGCGTACGCTGCCTAAACCATTGGAGTTACACAGAGATATGATGTACCATAGGATTGTTTGTCTTGAATAGTTCTAAATAACAGTCCGCGACAGCATATATCTACCTTTTATGTGGAAGCCACTATGACCAAAATTGTGAACCATAAATTAAGTAAAAAAGTATATATTTATTTAAAATGATCTGTCACGAAACTTAATGTGGTAGACCAAATTCCACGCGAGCGATGCCGCGGGCAAAAGCTAGTCCATTATAAAGATGGATAATCAAACTTACTTTGCTGAGATCCACGGACACAAATCAGAATTGGACCGCCCACGTACCAGATGAAATTCATTGTTTATCTTTGCGCAGCGAACTTATCTACTAGCTACTAGCGCGCACTAGCGTCGAATTCAGCGGCAAGAATTACAAAATTACGTGCGATGACGGTTAAAGTGACTGGATGTGATTGCATCACACCCCACCATTTTCAATAATAATCGAGAATTATTAGAGAAAAGTCTCAAGTCGTTAACGCGCGACGTCACGAACTGACCGGTATGATATACCTTATAACTCTACCAGTAAAGTAGAGCACATAGTAGGGTAGAACGTCGAACAGAAAGAGTTTATTTATTTATGGACCATCAACAGGAGTTACATTCATAATACATTATTCTAACATACTTAAATGTAATTCCAATTACAGATGGACACAACATTAACATAAAGTGAAAGCAGATAAATCAAATATTATACAGACTTAAATGTTAGATTTAATACGGTGTGTAAATTATACAACACTGTCGTAGAGAATGTCTAAAGCTTTGTTTCTTTTTCACGTATTTGTAATCCAAAAACGCTCCTTTTCATTTCTTTGAGAATTAAACTAAAATTTTGCACCCGTGCATGTACTCTGGATACAACAAAATTAAAACCACTTAGAATATGAGGACTGTTAATGTTATTATCTAAGATCTTGTACAGAAATAGCAACGAAAGATGCTCCCTTCTAGTGTCAAGATTTTTCATATGAAAAAATGCCAATTTTTGTTCATATGTATGCGAAAGTTGCGAGAAATACTAATATTCGCGAAAACGAATTGGCAAAATAATGTTGGGTAGTCACAAACTAGTACATAATACTATTCTAAACTTATTACAGATAAAAATAAGTAAAAGAACTTTTAAGTTAAATGAATTTTTAGCACACTATATTTGAAATAAACTTACAAACAAATAAAGAAGGTCAAGCTAATTTACAATTTGATAAGAGTGGATCGAATCCAGTATAAAAATTTCTTTGAAATACACGCCTAAACTCTTCAATGTGACCGCTACCTTATGCCTTCATTTCACACGTGCACCGCTACGTCCCGGACACGTGTGTACGCTTATATTAATGAACTATAGACGTTACGTATGTTGACTTTCGACTCGGAACAAATACAGTCTGTTCAAAGGATTGTCTTGAGAACTGCGATGGATTAAAAATAGCCACTCGAAATTAATCGTATTCTGAATTTCATGATGAGCAACATGCTAATGCTTAAGGTATATCTATAGCTATAGACATACCTTAAACACAGTACATGCACGCGCAGCTGCCTACGTACACGCATCACGCCAATAGATTGTATGTATATACCCGACTATAAGCAGAAGCAGGTAGCCTCAGAATAGAACCCGCTCTGCCCCACATGGGGGACATAGGAACATCAGTCAAGTAAGTATATGTCCAGCAGTGGACTGCGGTGGGCTGATAATGAATGCGTAACGTTGTAACTTGCTACGAAATAAATCGTAATGTAATTTTAATAAGTATGAAGCTAAAATTAAACAAGTTATATAAAAAACAATTATTTAAAGTCGATTCTTACGATTAATTAAATTTATTTAATGAATTAAAAGCATCAATAGCTAATTTGGTAAGCCTCGGCCTTACGATCTGAACGTTGTGAGTTCGTATCTTCCACTGGACTATTGATGTGAACCATAATCCTAGCATAAGCATTATTAGCTTAGTTGGAATGGTTAACAAGAATTCTAGTAATAATAAAAACATTACTAGTCTTCTTTTTAAAAAAACTATATTAACATAAAGTGTCATCCATTACAAGTTTAAAAAATGTATTTGAACTTGAGTGTAAAAATTGTAACAGGATATATAAATATATATCTTGTTACAATTTTTAGATTATATTATTAGTAGATATATAGATATATAAAGTGTGAACGAATAGTAGGAATTGAAAAAATATATAAATTGCTAGAGGGATCTTTTTCTTCGTATATAAATGTATGTATATGTTGTCTCTAGCCTACACCCTTCAATACTTACGTAGCAAATAGGTATTTAATTAATTTTTTCCGCGGTTGGTCTTCATGTGTCACCCCCAAAACGGCAGACATTTGGCGCGAACCACCCAAAACCGCCCCACTTTGTTTCGCGATTAGACATTGAGAAATTATTATAAATCAAGTAATCCAAAATCTATAATAATTTACGTGTTTAAAGGAAATTTTAATTTCGACCAGCATTTCGAACTCAGAAGAACCAAGTATTCACCATATAAGATATATATATGAATAGATCATCAACAAGAGTCTAATATGCATCACGAAACCGTAACTACGTATGGTGAAAGTGAAGTCGTGAGTTCAAGTTACGGAGAGATCAAATATATTGCCTATTGTTAAACCACTGAGACATCTCACTACATCATAAATATGATATAGGGACATTCAAGAGATGTGTTCACAAAAGCCTTGCAGCGCGTCTGGGACGCTTCCAGCGTTGTAGATGTCTATGGGCGGCATGTTGGTTTATGAGTTCTGTTATAAAAAAAGTTAAACGATATAGCTCTCATCCTTTGGTGATGCACGGTAATAAATTGTTCCATATTTTATTCCACATTGTACAAAAAATAAATTCCACATTGTACAAAAAATATATTTTTTTAAATATTCACGCATATCCCCCGCAGAGACTACACACCAACACGAGGCATCTTCAGGCATAATAGACTCTACGGAAGACAACCGAAAAGTACCTTAAGACGCCTCGTGTTGGGGCGAAACACGTGTCGTTTACAAGGTGGAAAAGTGGTAATGTGTGTTTGGTGTTGTGTATAGTGGTTGGTGGGTGGAGTTTTTGGTTTAAGTTCCAAAAAAATCCACCAATAAATCCACTTCATCTAGCAGGAAAACACACATTATTAATTTTCTCTTATTGTTTGCTTGTCGCGGATCTTATCTAAGTAAAAGTTTTGACTGTTCACATAGTGATGGATTTCCGCAAAGTAACCATTAATATTATATGAGTAAACGTTAATATTATATGATTAATGGAGTCAGGCCTACATTAATCATATAATATTAATGTTTACAGCAGGTAAAGGCCTCCTCCAAGGATTTCCATTTTACTCCATTTTTTTATATTTCCAGCCTATTTGTTCGGCCAGCCAGGTGTAAGACACAGTGAGCAGTCTAGCAGATGCTCCATAGATAGATTTGCGACCTCACAATTATATCCTTAGCTGCTAGTTTTCCTACTCTGTCGATGAAAGTGATTAATCTTTTTCAAAGTTAAACTGGGGATCATTTTGCCAAATCACGGCCACATCATCGATCGTTGGCAAGGATAATCCATCATATTAATTGCTCTGCACTGATGTAATAATACAGGAAGTCAGATGTGTATCGGACAAGTTATTATGTTTTACAAATGAGAGAAACGGGCGTAACTCAGACGAACTCCTAGTCCACATCTCTCGTATTTTTGATGTGAAACAACTTATCGCGGGGTATGGGAGTGAAATTGTAGATCGAGACCTCGTCTAGATTCAGGCTACGCTTCCCTCCATGCGGCTCTACACAGGATCACTCACACGTGGCCGTGGGCATAAGGTAGAGGACCAAGCCGTCCTCAATGTTTCACATTTACTAAGCGTCCTGTGCCGCGTCTCTTTTGTTTTTTGTACACATTTTAGCACAAAAACGAACTTAATGCTGGAAGACATTATATGCCAGTACCTTTGCGTTGATGAAAAAGACTATTCAAGAGTACATATATAAAAAGATATATTGTATCAGAATATATACTACGTATTTGTACTGTCAATATATCATCCCGGGATCAGGCTCCCCCGGGTACTATAGTGCCTCATCTCAGCATGCGGAGCTCTGCTGGGACTGACCTCCACCCTCCCTTGCGCCTCGTGGAATTAACTTTGACGAATCTTAATATTTTAACCTAATTCATTAAAAAAATGACGGCGTCGTGGTTCGCCACCCGTTACGTCCTGATTCCCACGCAAGCGACGAACAGAGAGCTGTTTTGCTACGATGAATGTGAGAGGAAGGATGGATGAGTGTGAAGGAAGCAAGGGAGGTGTGTCGGGATCGGGATCAGCGGATAGAGAGAGAAAAAATTTAAAGATATATGGGCTGTGTATTCTTATAAAAAACTGTGGTTCGTGTGGGTCACACCTTTGATAATCAATAATATCATAATAATTTTCTGATATCGGGTACATATGCTCGGATAAGTTAAATACAGATTTTTTTATTTGTGCGAACGGTATTTAATAACAATGTATCAAATTGAAACATCTATATATTTTTTATGGAATAGGAAGGCAAACGAGTAGATGTGTCATCTGATGGAAAGCAATCAACGCCGCCAATAGACATCCGCGGCGCCATAGGCAGTGCGGGAGAGTTGCCGACCTTTAAGGAAAGAGCCATTATGAGTGGGCGGGGAGCGGAGGGGAGGGAAGGGGAGGGGAAGGGGGAGGGTGTTGGGCCTCCGGAAGATAAAGTGAAATTTCTTAGTACGCTACTTGATTACTGAAGTGGGTCGCCATTCAACCATATGCCATCATCTGATGAGACTTCTTTTGACCTGACTGGGCCCCCTGCACTCAACTGCTCACCGGACGAAGCGCGGTAGCTAACCTACCACTCAGACGCTACGAGCCGGCCCATCCATGCTACAAACAAATAATATGCCATTCTTGACAAAGTATTCGTCTGCAGCGTGGCTCTACCACTACAAAAACTTGCTCTAATATGTATTTATATTTTTAAGGCGTATTCTACGTGTCCACGTGGTCATTTGCTGCGCAGGCGTGTGCGAAGGGGTATCGGATAAGATAAAGCTATCAGCTTATCTGTTCGAAGTGTCGTCTTGATAGCATTATTAGATAGATACTCCTACGATTGCGTTAGTCCTTCTCTATTTTTCAACTACTTAACAATTAGGTTTAATTGGCCTTTGTAAAGTAATACTGACTGACTGGTCATCCCTTTATAGTCTGACTAATCCTGCAGCACCAAAAAACACGTCTATACATATCTCAAAGGCAGCCATCGCACCTGTAATGCTTTTGGTGTTACAGACGTTTTCTTTCGATCAGGCGACACGCTTGCTCGTTTGCCTAAGGCTCGATTCACATTGTGATGGCATTCACAGTTCAATCTCGTTCCAGTCTCGCTCCGATAAAATGATACTTTCTTAGATAAGAAAGTATCAGAGAATTGATACCTACTGTCGTATCGCTCTAGTTCCGAGTGTAGACATATAGCGGAATTAAACCGTGAGCGGCACATATTGTAAATCAAGCCTCTCCCATGTATATAAAGTGGATTAAATGGCGGGGATCTCCGCCCACCGAGTCAATGGTCGCGGGTTCGATTCCCGCTTCGGAATATATATATGGATTTATATAGAAATATTTATTCCGAGTCTGTTAATCCACCAATCCGCATTTCCGTTCCTGCCCTTTCCTTTCTATAGGATAGAGATATCCTTTCCCTTCCTCTCCGCCAATCCACGGTCTGCCGTGCCAAAGAATGCGTGGCTAAGGGCGAGCTTGCTCACAAGCGTGCCGACCGTCCCGGGATCGGGCTCCCTCGGGTACTATGGTGCCTTAACTCAGCATGCAGGGCTCTGCTGGGGCTGACCTCCATCCTCCCTTCCAGCTCGTGGGATTCACTAAGACGTATTAATATACCTAATTTATTGAAAAATGACGGCGACGTGGTTCGCCACCCGTCACGTCCTGATTCTCACGAGGGCGAGAAGCGACCAATGGAGAGCCGTTTCGCAGCGATGAATGGAGCGGATTGAGCTCTGTGGGGTCTGCCAACCCCTTTAATATATAAAAAAAATAAACTCACAAAATAAAAATGTATAAAACCCGATCGATTTTCAAAATGACCTAAGCGGAAGTGCCTCAATCGCTTATGTAACCATTTAGGCATGTCAGGATTACTACATTAAGTTAATTCCTCTGTATACACTCTTGCTATCTTATCTATTAAGCGTTTGGACACATTAAATTTGTTAAGGCACACACATTTACTCCGAAGGTGAATGGATAGTTTTTTTTGTGGCATAGGAAGGGAAATGAGCAGGCGTGTCACCGGATGGAAAGCAACCAACGCCGCCCATAGAGATCCGCAACGCCATAGGCAATGCGGAAGCGTTGCCGTCCTTAAAGGAAAGTTAAATTATGTGAGTGGGAAGGGGAGTGGGAGGGGGAGGGTGTTGGGCCTCCGGAACTCAGACCGCTCACCGTACGAAGCGCGGTAGCTAAGCTACCACTCAAACGCCGGTTTTCTGCGGGAGTGTGTACCACACTTCCCCGGGCGAGCCGGCCCATTCATGCTACAGACAAATAATATGCCATTCTTGACAAAGTATTCGTCTGCAGCGTGGCTCTACCACAAATTTTTTCACTAATAACTGAATCATATTATTGAATATCAATATGGATCATAGAATCTGAATTAAACAAATGATTATTGTTATTATACAAAAAATGAAAAAGGTAAAAATACTTTTAAGTTTATCGATTTTTTTAGCAGCGTGAGCTGTAGTGGTAGAGCCAAGCTGCAGAGGAATACAGTAAAATCTGTTTTTGTGCGATAGAATCAAAAGTAACTAATTTATTCAACTTTAATCTCGCTATTAAATGAATCCTCAATCACGTGTATCGTGGATAAAATTTTGAATACGAAGCGTATACTGTTCGCGCGTCGAACGACAATATGTACGTAACTGAATCTGCCTAATCAGTAGATTGTTTAAAATAAATGTACAGAGCATCCCGAAGTCCAGATACATCGTTTTCAAGGAGACCACATAATCAGAGTTCGTCCACAACATTGTATATGTATGTACATTGATAGAAAACATTAAACTGGTGCTAACGCCGCTAAGATTCATATACCGCATATAAAAAATCGCACAAAACCAATCGCATAAAAAGAAAATCATATACAAAAGGACCGCACAAAAACAGGTTTTACTGTAGTTTGTCAAGAATGGCATATTATTTGTCTGTAACATGAATGGGCCGGCTCGCCCGGGGAAGTACCACACTCCCGTAGAAAACCGGCGTCTAAGTGGTAGCTTAGTTACCGCGTTTCATCCGGTGGGCGGTAAGCGAGTAAAATAAAAACGTAGGGCGCATAAGAAGCTGAGACATTATACAGTCTTTATACAGATATTATTATATGCCTACACGTGTTTAGTTTCAAATATTGTAACGGCTTTTTCAACTACTTCTATTGAACCGATTGTTATGAAACTTTGAGAACACGTTGAGTTACAAATTATGATAATTTCAAGTAGGTTGCTGGGGTCTGTTAGGAGGTGAGCAGTGTAACTCTTCCACCGGTACTAGTAACCCCCGCGAGTTAGGGGTAAATTGATTGGTTTTGATGAGTCCCATACATATAGCCATTATATACATTTGGAAATGCATGTAAACCGAAAAGACTAAATTTTGGATATTACGTGGCCTAGAAAAGCTCAACTTCAAGTTGTCGACCACGATTTCCTAAGCCTTTTTATGCCATCTAGAAAAAAGGGTTAAATTTGGTTTTTTCAAAACAACTCGGTTCTCCGTTGAGATACGAAAATTTTGATTAAATACTTTATTTATTGATTTATTTACGATCTACATTTAAGGTGCTTTATATTTTTCACCAATCCTTCAACATTATTAAGATATTGATCGAAAAAGTCAACAAATACAAGTTTACAGAGCCGTAGAGGTCGTAACTACTAAAACTAGAAATTAAAAATTGGTTCAGACTTCAGGTACAGACTTCTAACTTAAAAAGTTTTCTTAACACACTAAAACAACATCGTGGGGCGCATAAGAGTCTATACAATGACTATATATTAAATTCAGACTATGTTCAGACCTCATTCATATCCTAGCAGATATATAGTTTTGGATATGGCTGACAGATGGCGCTGTACCGTTCTGTACATGCTGCTTGGATATAGTTTGTGATATGTCTGACAGATGGCGCTGTGCCAGTGTGCATATGTCTTATTCACGGTAAAATTTTTAGTTTAACTAAGGTTGACTATTTTTAGTTTTTCGATGTTTCCGTTTCGTTCGTTCGTCTCGTTAGGATGCCCTTAAAGGCATTTCTGTGGCTCAATCCCACACCCCTGCGTGGAGTGTGGAAGACAGACCCCATTTCGTATTATTAAACAATCACCTTTCATCCGCAATAATTGTGTTTCATCGATAAACCAATTATAATTAATAACTGTTGTAATTGAATAATTATCACCAGCTTGGTCTTATCATAGGAATCGAAATGTGTCTCGTTCTTGTATTGAAAACAGCTTAGTCATTGATGGTACAGCTTTAATATCAATTCATTGTACCCCTGTTCATGTTCCTACAACTAGTCATAGTCCCTAATACTTTTACTCTGTTCATTGTTTCAAGCAAGATAACCTAATGAAGAACTGCTAAAGAAAAGTATTATTCCTTGAACAAAGATCATGAATATGTATTGATCCTATATATATCAATACATTATAACGGCCAGCAACTTTCCACCCACCAACTACTATACACAACACCAAACACACACTACCACATTTCCACTCTGTAAAGGACACGTGTTTCGTCCCAACACGAGGCATCTTCAGGTATAGTAGACTCTACGGAAGACAACCGAAAAGTTTCGGTTCTTTTATTGTTTTCTGTTATTGTTTGCTTCTCGCGGATTTAAGCTATGTAAAACTTTTAACTAGTCATCTTATGGACAGTCAAAAGTTTTACTTAGCTAAGATCCGCGACAAGCAAAACAATAACAGAAAATTAATAATGTGTGTTTCTCCGTTGGGTTTAGTGGATTATTTGGAACTTTAAACCAAAAACTTACCGAAAATCGGCCATCAACTCTCCACCCACCAACCACTAAGACTTTTCGGTTGTCTTCCGTAGAGTCTACTGTGCCTGAGGATGCCTCGTGTTGGGGCGAAACACGTGTCGTGTACAGGATGGAAAAGTGATAGTGTGTGTTTGGCGTTGTGTATGGTGGTTGGTGGCTGGAGAGTTGATGGCCGATTTTCGGTAAGTTTTTGGTTTAAAGTTCCAAATAATCCACTAAACCCAACGGAGAAACACACATTATTAATTTTCTGTTATTGTTTTGCTTGTCGCGGATCTTAGCTAAGTAAAACTTTTGACTGTCCATATAGTGATGGATTTCCGCAAAGTAACGCCTGACTCCATTAATAATCTAGTCATCTTATATTATTATCTCAAAAATAAAAGCAGAAATGGTTGATATACTAAACAATAAACGATATCCCAAATCATGAATGATATAATCTTAGAAATGTAAGACTTAAAATTTATCAAAACGATATCTTTGAAGAGATACGAGATGAAAGAACAAGATAAAAATATTTTCCAGACTGACTAAATAAAAAAAAAACTCACATATTTAGTTGAACTGATTCTCCTGACTCTCTGCGCCGGCTTCTTCTGCGCTCTTTTATACTTATTCTGCTCAGTCACAGCAGTTACGGCGGCTGCCTTGTCTTCTAGCACGAACCAATCCGTAACAGAACCCCTTCTCACTGTCCGTCCACTATCACGTTTATCACTTAACACTTTCGACAACTCCGTTTTAAAGTTATCACTTACTTCACTCATTTTCGGCACTTGCATTATCTTTGGAGATGGAAGTGCACTAAACGAAGAACTCTTCCTTTTCTCGGTCACACTCAACTCGATCTTACTTGTCTTTGTATACGGCTCGCAATCGCTCGCATAACTTTCGCTGAACATGTCTACCGTCTTCTCGAACTCGTCAAGTAAATCCTGCACCGATTTATGCTTCATGATGTTCACCACTATACCACTAGACGCAGATGTCACCGTCGATCTGCTTGAATTGTTATTCGAAGATTCTGCTGTGAATTCTTTGATACTTTTAAGGAATACACTGCTATCATTATTATAGTAAACATTTGATATATACTCTAGGCTCTCGTTAGAAGACCAGGGATCTGCCATTGTATCGCTACTACCGTAAGAATACGACTGATTTTTCGTCAAAGCGGTCTTTTTATTTTCTTCGCAGTCTTCTCCCATTGCACGTGGCAAGAATTCAAAACTCTTGCTTCTTTTGTAAATGGGTTTGTGTTGTTTGTTCTTTTCCATTATTTCTTTATTTCGGAAGAACCAGAAACGCTTGCTAGATTTAATCTCTTGATCTTTGCTCTTTGATCCAGATGTTTTAGCTTTTATTTCGAATATTTCACCTTCGTCAATGCTTTTGCATTTCGACTTCTCTTGTTTATCTCTATCTTTTCCGAAAAGGCCCATTCGAGTCATCTTCTCGCGGAAACTAAATGTCTTTTTGAGGGGCGATGTACTGTCGTCATCGGAAGAATTGTGCCTGTCGGATTTGGGCGAGTCTGGAACAACGGGTAAGCAGGCGGAGAGCAATCCCGAAGGCTTCGCAACGACTACGTCTGTCGACTGTCCCCGAACTGGTACAATCGAAGGCTTTAGTTTGTTCGGTAGTTCCCCCAATAGACCGCGCTCTATTAGTTGCAAACTCTCCGCGTTGAGTTTCCTCAATACATCAGGCCTTCTAACAATGGACTTCTTATCTTTGTCCATTTCAAGGAGCGTTGTCACCGGTTCGCGGTAGGTTTCGTACTGGCTGGCGCGCTATCACGCGTCGTTGTATCTGTTAGATAAGTTTTGATAACGTTCCTTGAGCGCCATGTTTTAGTTCTGAATGCAACTAACACAAACAATATTTGCTCCTGTTGAACGTAAATTTGCTCGGTTCTATTTTAGTATTGCTTTTAATCAACTTCCTCTTTACAATGAAAGTGGAACAATTGTATATTTTTTTTCCTTCGATTTATAGATTATATAGATTCAAAATATGCACTAAAATGTTTTGCTTTACAATAACAAGCGATTAATAAAGAAATTATGTTGCAAAATTTCGATAACGCTTTATATTAAGATAACTTATTATATAGTACTAAGAGAAACGGCCGAAAAATAATAATAGAGAGATACGAGCGACCTGAGCCGGCCCATTCATGCTAAAGACAAATAATATGTCATTCTTGACAAAGTATTCGTCCACAGCGTGGCTCTACCACTACGATTCATTGATGAAGACGCTGACTTTTGCTTCCTTGGTTACAAAGAAATAGTTTAATCAATAATAAACCGAACATAAGAATGTATTGGGTAAGGATAACACTATAGAAACTCTTGTCTTTATTTTTTTTTAATACGCAAAGAAAACTAAGTAATTTGTGAGAATGGTTTTTTGTTACAAACTTATAACGGAGTCTCCTCGAAAGTCTGGATCAGTTTCCCCCAGAAAGAGATCGCCTACAAGAACATCTCATGACTGTAAGTAATGCGATGTTTAAATTTTTTAACATTAAATTTAATAGTGGCAAAGACCTGCAAATTACAGGCCTTCTCATAAATTCATCATATGAATTCTAAAGACTAGAATCAAGAAAGTACTACCATCCAATAAATTGTAGAGCCATGCTACAGTATGTATAACCTGAATCGACCGGGTCACCACGATTTGCACGGTACACGCATGGATCTCTGGCCCAACTTCTGCTCTTTTTCTCTACTTCCTTCTCTCATTACATACACCTTACCCTTAGGTGATGCCCTTAGGTGATTATAATAGTGGTGATTTTTTACAATTAAAATTAAAATAAATGTATTTTAAACACATATATTAGCGAACAAACGCCGCGATAATCGTGACATCAAAAATATTCTAAAAAAATGTAATACCGTCATACAGGTGGCATGAAGTTGTGTTTTACGAAATCTATTAAATGCTTGTATAAAATCTTAATTTTGTATGTTACAATATAACATAAATATGTTAAAAAATCTGTCGATCTACTTTATCATTATTTTTAAAAAATGCACTCTTTCGGTAATGAATTAAATTATAACAGACTGATATGATAAAAATAACTATAGAGTGCCTTTGAAAAGTATACGAGCAAAAGATGTCATAATGAATCAACTCAAAATTTTACCTACACATAATCTTATAAGAATGAAAGGTTTAATTATTATATGTTTTTTTTTTGGTTATTTAGGTTATCAACGAAATTATTTGCGGTGTAAAACGATTCAATTTATTAAATTATCATCATTCATCAGCTTACGACCAACCACTGCTGGCCTCCCTGGCTAAGGTGCGCCTTCTTTACCCCAGCCAAATTCTGAAAATAATGTGTAATACGACGAGGGGCGCTGGATTAGACAGGGTCCTGACTACCGCGGATCCACTTTATATGAATTTATTTTATGTATAACAGTTATTTCATTCGTATAGGTTAGTTTACTTGGAGTCGATCCACGAAATATATAAGGTGTCATCTTTCATGTCACGTATTGTACTGTAACTTGACTAGAACGCCTTTGCCAAGGACGTTTTAAAAGCTTACCTTTTGTTTCAAAGCACGGAAGCTTTAAAACAAAAGGTAAGCTTTTAATACATGAGTTATAAAGTATGTCAGATTGTAGGCCTTAAGAACTATCGTGTATAGACCGACTACTTTAGACTGTTTATCCGTACTTGACATTATATAGAATCCGAAGAAAAACCTAAGCACCCGATTTATCTATATCGTCGACCTAATTATCCATAAGAGTCGTAAGTCCATAAGAGTGCATTTCACGGACAGGGTCTGGATTACCGCGGGTCTACTGTATTTTTTCAGAATTTGGCTAAGGTATAGCTCTATTTCCAGCTACACAAATCCAGTTTGGTGGCAGTTCACACTTCTGGAAGGCACAGAACCTACCTTTGTCATGAAGCGTGCCAGTCTAATAGGCGTTTACACCAAAGATCCTCAGTTCTACGACAAACGAGACCATCCCATTGTCACTTCAGATTGCAAATATAATAAAATTAGAACATTTTCAGCAGCAAGCACACATTACGAGCTCATGGCTCTCGATTTCAAAGCTAAGGGCGACGCTTTTCTGAATTCAATACCAGAACGTGACTGGCGTCTGTTGACCGCTTTAGCACGAAAGAGAGAAGAGGAAGAAGAACGAGAGAAGCTCGCTGATCAGTTTCACAAAATGTGGCTGAAAGAGAAACAAGAAAGAGAACTGGTTTGTAAAATTAGTGTTTATGTTCGGTGGTAGAGCTACGCTACAGACGAATACTTTGTCAAGAATGGCATATTATTTGTCTGTACCATAATCAGCTCGCCCGGGGAAGTACTACCACTCCCGCAGAAAACCGGCGTCTCAACTATCGCGCTTCGTTTGGTGAGCGGTTGAGTTTCGGGAGCCCAATGGGGTATTGTGTACCACCAAATTAATAAAGTGTGCCGCTAAACTTTAGAAATGTATATAGTAAAAATTATAACGTTTAATTTTATTATGAGTTGAGTTTAAATTAAAGAAAAGTACTTATATGGACAACATAAAATTATTAAACAATATAATTTTAAAAGAAATGTACAAATTATCTTAACAAAATGTATCAGGAATTAAATCCATAAAAAAAATATTACTTTCTTTGTAACGAGTTGTTTTTTAGAATCAT
>JASFAT010002379.1:0-82901 GCA_031353405.1 Baronia brevicornis | reverse complement strand
GCAACATGCATATTAAAAAATTAAAGTTATTTATTTATTAAAATTCTTTCTATAGTAAGACTTCAATTTTTATTTACATATATAATTTATATAATATTACAGTTAGTTTGAAATTTCAAAATACAATTTTAAGTTTTCACTTCTGTCGGCAGTCCTCATACTGCCTCCGATTTTTATTTGTTTGTTCTTAATGTGTAATGTTTTATTTAAATGTGGACTTAATTCTGGCCAGGCATCCACTTCTTCCAGTAAAAACACACATTATTATTTTTCCGTTTATGTTTGCTTGTCGCGGATCTTAGCTAAGTAAAAGTTCTGACTGTCCACATAGTAATGGATTTCCGCAAAGTAACGCCTGACTCCATTAATGATCTGATTAAACTATGTAATTTGTTAACATACAGAAAACAATAACCAAGTAATTATATAATAAGCATGTTTTTTAATGTATAGATTTTTGAATCAATTTACTCTCTCTCTCTCTCTCTCTCTCTCTCTTTCTCTCTCTCTCTCTATTGAACCAAGTATATCGTCCATGAAATGTTTTATGATTAGGTACTAACTGTTCCCTACATTTTTATCCCCTATAAAATTTCACTTTCCTTTTACCTTATCTACATTAAATGCACGATAGAGTCATAAATATTAGCATATAGAACTTAAAGGTTTCCTTCCTGATGATGCCTCGTGTTGAGGCGAAACACGTGTCCTGTACAATGTGGAAAAATAGTGGTGTGTGTTTGGTGTTGTTCTTGTTGTTGATTTTTCGGTAGGATTTAGTTTAAGTTCCCTGTAAATCCACTTCTTCCAGTAGAAAACACACATTATTATTTTTCTGTTTATTGTTTTCTTCTGCGGATTTCTGCTGCGGATCTAAGCTGAGTAAAAGTTCTGACTGTCCACATAATAGCATATATCTGTATATCGACTTAAAACGTTGTGAATAACGCGAATATCAAAAAAAATTATTGGCTCTGGTGGTAAGTTTTCTTTTTGCGTAGTAAAACTACGTTTACGCTATTTTATGTCGATATGTATATATTTATGTATTTTTTATAGGATAGGAAGGCAAACGAGCAGGCGTGGCGTCGATGGAAATCAATCAACGCCGCCCATAGACGTCCGCAGCACCATAGGCAGTGCAGAAGCGTTGCAGGCTGGACAAAAATATTATCCTACTTAGATTAACAAAGAAAAATTTTATTTTAGTTATAAATTATTTATTATAATAATTATAATATAGTATTATATTATATATTATTAGTATTTATATGTTTGTATATGTATGATTTTATATAGTATGTATTGCTATGTATATTATTATTATATTTTGTAGTTGTACACTTATTTCTATCCTCACAGCTTATCTTATCTCTCTTTCACTCCTGGGTTTGCTGGAAGAAAACTCAATTTTGAGTTAAGCTCGCCTTTGTACATCTTCTTTCCTTCTTGTATATCGTGTTTTATGTGTACAATAAAGTATTAAATATTATTATTATGAATTTTAACATTTTCTTCACATATAAAATTATAATAAATTAATACAATTTAATTAGTGAATTAATATTTGAAAACACTGTATTGTATTAACATCAAGTGTCATCAACTACTAGTTTTAAAAAATGTATTAGAACTTGAGTGGATGAATAAAAAAGTATTTTATTAACGATTAAAAATTTGAACAATATTTATAAATAGGAAGAAAGTAAACTAATAGCAGGAATTGAAAGAGACAAAAGTAGAATAGAGTTTCTGTTGTCGATTGATTGTTGAAAAAGCTTGATAGTTGGCGGACTGACTTTTGACAAATGAAATATAATTTCCTATGCCGAAATAAAGAATTTAAATTTAGTTTTTGAAAAATGAAGATATACAAATTGATAGAACTGCAAATGGTAGATCTAGATAGATACTAGATATCGCAGAGACGCTGTAGAGCCAATTTATCAAATTGCGCCCTCTATGCGGTTACTAAGCGACACTAACGAATGGTATCGGTTGCGACAATTTAGTGATGTACCACAATACGTTTAAGAGTCGAGTGAGTCAAGTAAATCTTCTTCTTTAAGCTTATTATCTTCAAGTAAATTATCTTCAAGAGCGTTTCCAGTTTCTTGTCCCCAGGGGTCAGCCCTGTCGCACGTCCTCCTCCCGTCTCCTTCGTATTCCTCCACATTCTTCCAGCCGTTACGGTGGCTCATTCACTGTACACGCAGTGCGCTTGTGGAACTCTCTCCCACATACTATACGTGATAGCCTCTCACTGGATGTATTTAAGAGAAGAATTAAAGAATATTTCCTTTCAGTATAAAATATTTATATATGTGTATATTTATGTGTATATTATATATATGTATCCTCTTATTTATATAGTATTATATTATATATTATTAGTATTTATATGTTTATATATGTACGGTTTTATATAGTATGTATTGTTAATTTGTTATGTATATTATTATTATATTTTGTTGTTGTACACTTATTTCTATCCTCACAGCTTATCTTATCTCTCTTTCACTCCTGGGTTTGCTGGAAGAAAACTCAATTTTGAGTTAAGCTCGCCCTTGTACATCTTCTTTCTTTTTAATTCTTGTATTTCCTGTTTTGTGTACAATAAAGTATTAAATAAAAAAATAAATAAATCTGTAAAACTGGTACTCGAATGAGAGAAAATGATTGATGTCCATACTGTGGGATGTTTGATGTCTATATTGTGTGATTGTATGATGGTGATTTGTTATGGCAGCATAGGCAAATGAGCATGTGGTTCACCTGATGGTAAATTGTAACTGCCGCCCATAGAAAGTCGCAACTTTTGTGGACTGGACAGACACGCTCATTTTTTAAATGCCCCTATGTCATATTCGCGCGGGAACACCTCAGGTGGTAGAATGTTCCATATTTGCACAGTTCGTGGCGGAAAATTGCGACTATATCTCATGGTGGTAAACGGCCAGCTATCCAAATGGGGACGAAACCTATTTTTGTAGTGTGTACTGGAATTGTGGAACTGTAATAAATGGAATCAGCCGTTATTTTGCGGGAATTCATTACCGCGTGTCCATTTTTTGCTTTCCACGGCAGGTTTCGTGGTAAGAGTTAGATTACTTATTTACACTTTAGTAAACACACAATTCGATGTTTTTTTTTTGTTTTTCGTTGATCTTAACTAAGTAAGATTCTGTCTATACATTCTTTAGTACAAGCTACACCACCTCCAACCAATTTTCTCAGTTTCACCCGCTGGTTGACTGGTAGAGAAAGCCCGGTGTCATTAAGTTCGCCTTGTGCATTTTTTGCAAAACGATTAAGTAAATATAAAAGAAACATGCTGATGTGCGGTATTCCCGTAGCTGTTGTATAAGAAGACTGGCAGTAGCGTCCTGAAGTCCAGAAGTCCAGAAGTATACCTCAGTTATAAAATTTTGTAGTTTTCAGTCATTCATCAAGTAAACGAATGAGGCCAAAAATCCCTAATTTCCAGGAAGTCCAATGTATAGCCATTCACTCTTACAGTTGTACTGATGATGACGACAATTTATGGTCAATTGCTGTGTTTTTTTGAGACTGACTAAATTATAAGATATGGACAGTCCAAAGTTTTACTTAGCTAAGATCCGCGACAAGCAAAACAATAATAGAAAATTAATAATGTGTATTTTTCCGTTGGGTTTAGTGGATTTATTTAGTGGATCACTTTTCGGTTGTCTACCATAGAGTCTACTATACCTGAAGATGCCTCGTGTTGGGGCGAAACACGTGTCGTTTACAAGATGGAAAAGTGATAATGTGTGTTTGGTGTTGTGTATAGTGATTGGTGGGTGGAGAGTTGGTGGCCGATTTTCGGTAAGTTTTTGGTTTAAGTTCCAAATAAATCCACTAAACCCAACGGAAAAATACACATTATTAATTTTCTGTTATTGTTCTGCTTGTCGCGGATCTTAGCTAAGTAAAACTTTTGACTGTCCATATAGTGATGGATTTCCGCAAAGTAACGCCTGACTCAATTAATAAATTATAAGATGAAAACTTCTCACCACATTAAAAACTGGCATAAACTTTTTAAAGAAGTTCATGGTCAAAGAGTGGAGACCGTGTCTTGGCAAACGTAGGACGCCCCCCGGCTAGATAGTGCGATCGTCTGCGCATGGTGGCTGGCTAACTGGATGTGTAATGCCGAAGATCGGACTAGATGGTGCGTGTTGGGGGAGACCTATGTCAAGCAGTGGACTGCTGTAGGCTGTTGATGATGATAAACTTTTTGTTTATTTTTAATAAGAACTTACCTAAGTGATTCTAAAATTCAGTTATAAGTCAAGTGTAATTCTAGTGATGTGACTAATAAATTCGACTGACTGAAATATAATAGATAAATCGTAAACGTGTCACATCACTACGACTCTTGAACAAGTGATTCAAGGCTCTGACGTAGAATCAAATAAGTTGATATGAAATTGTTGAAATTTTCTCCAGTGCTTTTCATTTATAACCTACAATAGGTTTCTAACTTGATTTGTATTCTTATGTTGTTTTTTACTACTTACAAAGTAAATATTCTTAAATTTCCATGCTGATAATTTTATTATATGGACAGTCAAAAGTTTTACTTAGCTAAGATCCGCGACAAGCAAAACAATAACAGAAAATTAACAATGTGTGTTTTTCTGTTGGATTAAGTGGATTTATTTGGAACTTAAACCAAAAACTTACCGAAAATCGGCCATCAATTCTACACCCACCAACCACTATACACAACACCAAACACACATTATCACTTTTCCAACTTGTAAACGACACGTGATTCGCCCCAACACGAGGCATCTTTAGGATAGACTCTACGGAAGACAACCGAAAAGTTTTCTTCCGTAGAGTCTACTATATCTGGATAGGATAGACTACGGAAGACAACCGAAAAGTTGTCTTTCGTAGAGTCTACTATACCTGGAGAATTGATGGCCGATTTTCAGTAAGTTTTTGGTTTAAGTTCCAAATAAATCCACTTAACCCAACAGAAAAACACACATTGTTAATTTTCTGTTATTGTTTTGCTTGTCGCGGATCTTAGCTAAGTAAAACTTTTGACTGCCCATATAGTGATGGATTTCGGCAAAGTAACGCCTGACTCCATTAATAATGATAATTTTATTCATTTCACTTAATTTAATTTAATAATTATTATCATCCCACCAAGTCGTTGTTTGTCTGAGAACCAGAGGCTGCCTGCGTAACGTCGAAGATTGTGTATTTTAGAGATGCTATCTCCAGAAGTGAACCTTGACAGGCTGATGATGATGCGAATAGATATAATTTCTCGCGATAATGTTTAATGTGACATAATTGAAGCTCGTTACAACGTAATTGATGGTTTCCGCATTAAGGAAAACCACAAGTGACGTCAAATGTTCAACTTAATTACAGCGCGAGTCTAAGTTTAATCGAATTATATACCGCCCTAAGATTAAGTTGCAGTTAGCGGTTACCCCAAACTAGGGCACCGTTGGCAATGACTAATGGTATATTGCCAACCTTAGTTTATTTGACAAATATGCTTTCTTGTTCATTATATAAATATTTGATTTTTTGATTATTATATCTCTATTTGTTTTTTATACTTTTTCATCCATTGTATCTCGATTTGTTTTTTTTTTAGCTTTTTTGTTCTTTTTTTTATATCATCACGCCTATCCCCCGCAGGGTTTGGCAGAGACCACAGAGCTCCATCCGCTGCCATTCATCGCAGCGAAACGGCTCGTCATTGATCGCTTTTCGCCCTCGTGAGAATCAGGACGTGACGGGTAACGAACCACGTCGCCGTCATTTTTAACAAATTAAGTTTATTAGAAATCATCATAGCGAATCCCACGAGCCGCAAGGGAGGATGGAAGTCAGCCCCAGCAGAGCCCCGCATGCTGAGTTAAGGCACCATAGTACCCGGGGAACCCGATCTCGGAACGGTTGACACGCTTGCGACTAAGCTCGCCCCTAGCCACGCATCCTTTGGCACGGCAGACCGTGGATTGGCGGAGAGGGAGGGCAAAGGATAGAGAAGAAAGGAAAGATGAATTTAGACAGGATGATAGGGATGTGATACTATCGCAATAGAAGATATGAAGTGATACGGGATCTTTATTTAATTTTATGTATTTTTGTTTTTCGTGTATCTATTTGTATTTTATGGAGATAGAAAATAAAAGGAAGAATTTAAAGGTATTGAAAAGGAGGGATTTAAAGGTATTACTGGTGGAGAGCAAGCCTTGATAGAACTCAACAGAAAGAATCAAAGGGGGCTTCTAAGGAAATATGCTAAAATAATTTTATTTTACCTATTTTAACAACACTGTTAAATAAAAACGCTTAAAATGAAAATAAATTCCAATAAAATTCTAAATTAATTATTATTATTATTTTTTATTTAATTAATTAATTGCTTATATACCTCTGATCCGCTCATTATTGTTTGCTTCGCGGTCGTTTCGTTATATACAATGTCATTATTCTCGTCATCATTATCAACAACATGGGGTAGCCCACCGCTGGACATAGCTCTTGACTATATAATTATTATTATTAAGCTTTTATTGCTAATACTAACTTTTTACATACAAATGTTGTAAATTATTATTAATGGAGTCAGGCGTTACTTTGCGGAAATCCATCACTATTTGGACAGTCAAAAGTTTTACTTAGCTAAGATCTGAGACAAGCAAAACAATAACAGAAAATTAACAATGTGTGTTGTTCTGCTGGATGAAGTGGATTTATTTGGAACTTAAACCAAAAACTTAAACGAAAATCGGCGATCAATTCTCCACCCACTAATTATGTTAACATATTAACTTGTGTGTGATGTGAGTGACACATAGGCCTCTACCAGCTGTATCCACTCATCTTTATTCCGTGCTTTTCTGTACCAGATTGTCCCTCCAATAACCTTAATATCACCTGTCCATCTCTTAATCTATCTGCCTCTCTTTTTTTACCATCGCCATTCAGTTATAATTTTCATTCATATGATACTTGATAAATAAATCTAACATAATTTTTTTAATGGCGGAAAATAACTTAATGTGCCTTTTAACATGCTAATGGCGGTAGGAAAAAGCAAATGCGTGACGGATATCCATTACCCGACGGCTGTTTCCTTGACCACTTAATGCGCTGGACAAAGTTCTAACAGGCTTCACCCCTTCACGTTATAAGCTTTAAATAAAGAGTGAGAAATGTTTCACTAGTATCCTCCATTATATGGAGAAAAAGTTTTTAATCTATCATCACACACGTCGAATCACAACGTTGAACATACAAAATTATGAATGATTACGTCTTAGAAAATGTTGTTATAATTAGTAAACTTAAATAGATAGATATATAGATACATATATTCTTTTTTGTACACCAAAAACAAAGTTATACAATTATTGATTGTAATATTTATATTACAATCGGCTCGCCCGGGGAGGTACCACACTCCCGCAGAAAACCAGCGTCTGAACGGCGCTTGGCTACCGCGCTTCGTCCGGTGAGCGTTTGAGTTCCGGAGGCCCAACCCCTCCTTCCCCTCCTTCCCGTTCCCCCTCCCCCTCCCATAATTACTTTTCTTTTCTTAAAGGTCGGCGTTGATTGCTGATAATCAGGTGACTTGCCTGCTAGTTTGCCTTTCTGTCCCATAAAAAAGAATGCCACAGTAATAGTTTCTGCAAAACTAATTGGTAGTCAAATACTTATTTTTAATAAGATATGTCTTAATTAGTTAATATTATGAGCATTAAGTTAATTTCTTTGGAAAGCTTAAGCCGCATTCAACTTGCGTGTTTTACCTGAAACATACAAGTGCCTTTAAACGTCAGAAAAGCTCTTGTGTTCAGTGCATTCAGCATTCAATTTACCCTTGCCTCCTCAGTAATACGCTTACCTCAAAAAAAGAACCAAGGGTTAAAATAATTTTTTTTTTCTCCTATCCCATTCACTAACTTCATCTTTGATATTTTATTTAGATGATTAATGGAGTCAGGCGTTACTTTGCGGAAATCCATTACTATGTGGACGGTCAGAACTTTTATTTAGCTAAGATCCGCGACAAACAAAAATAGAAGAATAATAATGTGTATTTTCTACTGGAAGAAGTAGATTTACAGGGAACTTAAACTAAATCTTACCGAAAAAACGGCCGTCAGCAACACTGCACCTCCTAACCACTATCAATAACAGCAAACACACCACCACTTTTCGACATTGCACACGACACGTGTTTCCCCTCAACACGGGGCATCATCAGGTATAGTAGACTCTACGGGAGACAACATCATTTAACGGTTGTCTTCCATTGAGATAGTGGTTGGACAGCGAAGAGTTGCTGACCGTTTTTCGATAATATTTAGTTTAAGTTCCCCATAAATCCACTTCCTGCAGTAGAAAACACCCATTATTAATTTTCTGTTTTTGTTTGCTTGTTGCGGATCTTAGCTGTGTTGTGTTTTTGTCTGTTCTGTTTAATGGAATCTCAAAAAGTTTTTCTTTATTTTCCGCCTTTCTAAATATACATTTGAAACATGGCTGAGTGTAAAGTGTTTTTGAAGAGCTTCCACCCGCGTAATCTCATAAAGTGCTCCCACTAGTTTAAATTGGAGTCAACAGGAACACGTCAGCATGAACGAAAAGGCACTTGTTACAGTAAACATCAGCTCTCTTTCCTCTACAATGTATAACCTGTTTTTTTAATATAGAAGAGATAAGCAAACAATCCAATAGAAAACTATCACGCGGCATTAACCGTGTTTAAAAAAAATGCTAAAACCTTTTTTTACCGGACGACCGATTGGCCCAGTCGCGGGCCCTCCGCTCGCGGAGTCAATGGTCACGCGATTCGATCCCCGTATCGGTACAAATATATGTATGGATTTATAAATATTTATTCCGAGTCTGGTAACCGCCCAAATCCGCATTTCCTTTCCTGCCCTTTCCTTTCTTCTCTATACTTTCCCTTCCTCTCCGCCAATCCACGGTCTGCCGTGCCAATGGATACGTGGCTAAGGGCGAACTTAGTCGCAAGCGTGCCGACCGTCCCGGGATCGGGCTCCCCTGGGTACTACGGTGCCTTGCCTCAGCATGCAGGGCTCTGCTGGGGCTAACCTCCATTCTCCCTTGCGGGTCGTGGGATTCATTAAGACTAAAGGCTGCGGAAAAAGGCATCCCAGCAATCGAGTTTTATAATGAAGCTAGAATTAAAATAACTCTGGACGGAGAAGAAACGGCGAAAGAAACCCCGCAGGTATCCTCTTTTATGCTTTTCTCACTTGTTTTTTTACAATCCAGTAACATGTATGAATTGAACTTTAAAGATGATCTCAGTTATTAGGAAAACGTTTGGTTATGTGTAACTAAGTTATAATTAAATCAAATATCTGATCTAAATCAATGTTGTAGATATTTCAGTGATCCTTAATCAAATTCGGTCCGGAAGTGTGGGTACGATCGGCATCGCCCCGCACCGCCGAGGCTGGGAGTCGGCAGTAATACATCAACGCAGCCTTCATCGGACGTCCCCTCCGTATAATTCATTTGGTGCGATGGATTTAGTAGCGTTCGTAATTGGTTACAAGGACAATAGTTAACATAGAACTGATATTACAGTATTTTTTTTATATTTCCCAACTGTGAAACAATTGTAATCAACATAGAATTGAAATTACAGTATTTTTTTATATTTCCCGACTGTGAAACGATTGTAATCGACATAGAATTGATACTACAGTATTTATTTTATTATATACCCCGACTGTGAAACGATTGTTATCAAGATAGAATTGATATTACAGTATTTTTTTATATTTCCCGACTAGGAATATATTATTATCATTATAGAAGTAATATCACAGTATTTTTTTTTATATTTCCCATCTGTGAAACAATTTTAATCAACATAGAACTGATATTACAGTATTTTTTTTATATTTTCCAACTGTGAAACAATTGTAATCAACATAGAATTGAAATTACAGTATTTTTTTATATTTCCCGACTGTGAAACGATTGTAATCGACATAGAATTGATACTACAGTATTTTATTATATAGCCCGACTGTGAAACGTTTGTAATCAAGGACCCAAATAACGCAGTGGCTTATTATTAGCTCTCTGAGCTAAGGGTCTTGAGCCCTTGAACTATTTTTTGTAAATTGATAGATAGATAGATAGATAACTTGTTTATCCAAGGTACAATACTGACAATATCAAAAGTATAATAATCAAAATAAAAACGACTCACTGAATCGTGTATATACAATGTGTTGGCGAGATGCGTGTACGTAGGCAGCTGCGCGCGCATTAACTGTGTTTAAAGTATGTCTATAGCTATATTCATAGCTATAGATATACTTTCAGCATTAGCATGTTGCTGACGCGAACCCATAGATTCTTTCCCTAGCCAGAGTAGTGTAGCGCGCCTATAGAAGTTTTCACTTCAACTAGCCAAAACTTCTTAAAGGTCGGCAAAGCTTCTGCAATGCCCATGGCACTGCGGATATCTATGACCGGCGTTGATTGCTTTCCATCAGGTGACACTCC
This sequence comes from Baronia brevicornis, assembly GCA_031353405.1. Taxonomy (NCBI): domain Eukaryota; kingdom Metazoa; phylum Arthropoda; class Insecta; order Lepidoptera; family Papilionidae; genus Baronia; species Baronia brevicornis. The sequence goes on along the minus strand of JASFAT010002379.1, from coordinate 72,335 downwards.
TGCTCGTTCGCCTTCGTATCCCATAAAAAAAATGAAGATTAAAATTACAAGTAATATATACATATATACAAACATATCATCTTTCTATCAGGCGAGACGCCTGCTCGTTTGCCTTTCTATCCCACAAAAATCCGTTTAAGGATTTATGGAATTCCATAAAAAAGCTCTCCGATTAAGGATACCTTTGATCTGAACTTCTTTTAAGAATTTCAGCAATTTGGACAACATATTTTCTCCTTGGTGTTCCCCTACCAATTTTCCCACCGCATGCAATTTATGTCTACATATAATTTAGTGATATTACATACAAGACGTTATTTAAAAGAAAAATAAAAATAAAATATGATAAAGTTTCATAGCTGGAATGCGAGTTATAATGCATTCGAGGAAACTGAAGAGGTGTTGTTAATGGACCCTGCATTGTCTCTCGGCGCGAAGACATCTCTCATAATGGTTTTGTGTTTACAACAAAACTGTGGAGTACGACGCAAGACGCTTTTAGCGTGTTTCCCCAAATATTTCTTATTGCACTTAGATATAAAAAAAATATTGTAATATTTTTCACAGCCCATATATATCCCAGTCCTGGGCAGGTGCCACCGCATTTCGGGATATTAACCCACCACACTTGTCTAATGCTTATTAACGGGATTACCAGACTCGAAATAAATATCTGTAGACCAGACTTAAATATACATATATGGGAAGGTCATTGATTGCTAAAATTTTAACTGTCGGATTGAAATATGGACAATTTACATATGGACATTTATAACCCTACCCCCACATTCGTTAAAGCGAGCAAGTGCCGATGTTATTAATGAGGGTAGGAAGCTTTTCGTGTTCAAGAGAAAAATTGTTTTAATTTTAAAAATCGTCGAATAAGTTTTTATATAAATTGACGGGTCATTTAATCCAAAGAGCTTCCATTTTAATTTTTTTATGGAATAGATAGGCAAACGAGCAAGTCGATCAGCTGACGGCAAGCAATCAACGTCATCTATTTTGTTATTAAGATCTATATATATCCCACTACCGGACAAGGGCCTCTCCATTTCTGGTTAAATGGAGATTAACCCACTATGTTTGTTCAATGCAGATTGGATTAACTAGAATCGGAAAAAGTATATGTAGGCTATACATATATTTATTGTGGTGCGGGGATCGAACCTGCGACCATTGACACCATAAGCTGCAGCTCCCACTGAGCCAATTGGTTATCACGCCATCTATGGACATCCGCAATAACTAATAAGGATATGTAACCTACTTTGGGGTAAGGGTGTCAATAATAGCAGGTACAGGATTTAATGCGAATAGAAGAATAAAGTTGTGGAAGGGGTAGAAGAAATAAAGGAATGTGAAGGGACTCCGGAATTCAATCGCTCACCGGACGAAGCGCGGTAGCTAACCTACCACTCAAACGCCGGTTTTCTGCAAATACTCATACGACGTGAGTCTGGATAAACATTTCCGTATTAAGAGAGACTTGTATCCAGTATTACTCGCCACAAACAAGTCCTTACCATCCTGTTTTATCCTTACTTTCTCTCGATACGTCTCACGCTCTACTATTCTATGGAACCATCTGTCTATAACGGTATTTCTGATTCGATACGACATTCAAATGTTTATAAAATAATACAATACTAATTTTAAAGGCCTGAAACGCTTCTGTGATGCTTCCATCAGGCGACACGCATGACCGTCCTATCCCATAAAGAATTCGACTTGAGAAGTCATACATACAATCGTATAGTTACACCTGTCTCCCTGTAGGGTTAGGCAGAGACCACAGATCTTAGCGGATGGAGATCTGTAGTCTCTGTCTAACTCTAGAGGGACGATCGATCCCGACACACCTTCCTTGCCTCCTTCACACTCATCCATCTTTCCATCCATACTTCCTCTCACATTCATTGTAATGAAACGGTCCTCCGAAAACGAAATGATAATAATTTGTAATTATAAAGCATTTCTTACCATATGGAGTAAAATTAGGTCATTGTGTTATTTAAATTTATTTACATGCCAGATCTGACCTCCTTCGCAAGGAGATTCACAAATTTTAGCAAGTTCCCCAGGGACATATTTAGCGGAAATTCGTAAGCGTTGTTTGGCGAAGGGCAAATATATTACAAAGAAAATGGTAAAAGCTTTTTAGAATCAGCTTCTACCTCTAAGGAAAAGAATTAAAAGCCTCCATTTATGTCTGCAGTCTATATAGATTTTTTATACATTTGCACATTCCTTATCCAAAACTACTTACAATACCAAAATTACATTCTGTGATAGGACAGGTGGTTTTTCTGGGACCTGTAATATTAACAAAACTAGACATATTGCTTGCCGTTGAGAAAAATGTACGATAACTGTTTCAACTGTCGTTATTTTACATTAACATGTATTTGTATACATTAACATTTTAAAAAATGATTAATTATCTATCACATTGCTCTTATGTGCACACATTATTATCTTCTATATTTGTTTGCTAACATCCGCTAGCTAAATAAAAGTTCTGACTGTCCATATTTAAAATTATAATAATTCACTAATGTAACAAGAGATGTCGCTAGTGAATATCGTATATTTCTTTGTATCTCGATATGTTTAAATTAGTTTAATGCGCGTGAAACGAAAACTAAGTTTCGATAAATCAATGTTTGGAATAACTTAGAGTGGATTTCATCGTGAACTTTTAGTGCTAGCCCGGAACATAGTGGTCCTTCAAGCCGGATTTGAAACAGTAAGTTATGGATAAATTGTCCACACGTGATATGAGGATAATAAGAAAGGAGAGATGGGGAAAATGTGTATAACTTCCAGCTCTCTATGTTCATCAAATTAATTTCCATCACTACTTAGAGTTGCTAACTGTAAGTAGTGATGGGCATTAAAAAAAAACATCGACGTTTTTTTTTTTGATTTAGTATATCGCATTATGTCATCGATTTCATATCGATAGAGCTAAAAATACATCGATGTTTTCAATACATCCTTTTTTTTTTAATTATAAGAATGAGGCGTAAATAAAAAAACAGGCACTTAAAAATCAAAAATGCAGTCTGTTAAAGCAGACGGTGCCAATACAGATAGAAGTAACATAGTTTTAAAAAAATTAATATAATATATATATATATATATATATATATATATATATATATATATATATATATATATATATATATATATATATATATATATATATATATATATATATATATATATATATATATTTATACTCACGTTTATCCCCCGCAGGAATTGGCAGAGACCACAGAGCTCCATCCGCTGCCATTCATCGCATCGAAACGACTCGTCATTGGTCGTTTTTCGGCCTCGTGAGAATCAAGACGTGACGGGTGGCGAACCACGTCGCCGTCATTTTTGACAAATTAGGTATATTAAATTCGTCTTAGTGAATCCCACGAGCCGCAAGGGAGGATGGAGGTCAGCCCCAGCAGAGCCTTGCATGCTGAGGTAAGGCACCATAGTCCCCGGGGGAGCCCGACCCCGGGACGATGGGCACGCTTGCGACTAGGCTCGCCCCTAGCCACGCATCCATTGGCACGGCAGACCGTGGATTGGCAGAGAGGAAGGGAAAGGATAGAGAAGAAAGGATGGGCAGGAAAGGAAATATAATAATAATATAATAATAATAGTAATATATATAATGTTACATTTAATCATACGTAGGTTTTATTATTAATATACTACTCATTACTCTGTATTTCCTTTAGGTTTTGCCCTTTACCTTCGATCCATCGAATGTGTAATCCGACATATTCGTGTGATCCGACTTATTCGATCCGCAAAAAGATTTTCCGAAATTATTTTGGGTTTACTTCTTTTAGCTTTTTTTTTTCACAGCCCATATATGTCTCACTGCTGAACATGGGTCACTCTATTTCTGGAGGAACGGACGTTAACCCACCATGCTTGCCCAATGTGGATTGGAGGGATTACCAGACTCGGAATAAATATTTGTAGGCCATACATATATTTATTCCGATGCGGACTAGGTGAGCGGGTGGCCCCACCACTGAGTCAATGGGTCGTCGTATTTAACGTATTTATCATGGTTTTAAATATTTTTAATAAGTGATCAAGTTATCCCTCTATATTATTCCCATCATATACAGGTTGACCTTTTTTTAATCTTAATTCCCGGCTATACGTTGCGCGCGTGGCCATCGGCCCTTTTAATTCGCCCTACTGAAATTCTCACGCTCCATTTGAAGGGTTAAAATGGATCTTAATCTTTTAAAGATATAAAAACTGTTGGTTTCGTTTAAAATTTTAAATTATAATTAATTATTAATCATTTACATAATATCACAATACAATTACATATTCACATAATATATGTATATTGTTAAGACAATAATACATAACTTACCTGGTATAAAATATGTCTAAAGCCGTTGTCGGTGTCGATAAAATAAACACTATATATATATATATATATATATATATATATATATATATATATATATATATATATATATATATATATATATATATATATATATATATATATATATATATATATATATATATATATATGTATTATATAGTTATATTTATCTTTATACACAATACAATTACATATTCACATAATATATGTATATTGTTAAGACAATAATACATAACTTACCTGGTATAAAATACGTCTAAAGCCGATGTCGGTGTCGATAAAATAAAACATATATATATATATATATATATATATATATATATATATATATATATATATATATATATATATATATATATATATATATATATATATATATATATATATATATATGTATTATATAGTTATATTTATCTTTTCGAAGCGATAAATTAAAACTAATACCCCACAATCCTTACAAACATACATACACACACACACAGCTGCACACATACAGATCACATGTTTAATAATTTATTATCTTATTTAATCCATTCTTTTATCACTAGTGTTTAATTTAATTTTTTTCTACTGATTTGATATTTACGTTATAATATTTATGTATTATTTAAGAAGGGAAGAGCCTAGTTTCCCACGACACAGGGAATCCTAGTGTGGGATCTAGTGTCCTGTAACATATGTAAACATTTTGAAAATAAAGATATATATTATTATTAAAAAAATCCTCAATATCCCCAACAGTAAAATTATTAATACCTACTTCTTCAATATCCGCCACAGTAAAATTGTAAATACTTACTCAATATCCCCACAGTAAAATTTTTCATACTTACTCAATATCCCACACAGTAAAATTTTTAATACTTACTCAATATCCCACACAGTAAAATTTTTAATACTTACTCAATATCCCACACAGTAAAATTGTAAATACTTACTCAATATCCCACACAGTAAAATTTTTCATACTTACTCAATATCCCACACAGTAAAATTATTAATACTTACTTCCTCAATATCCCTCAAAATAAAATTGTTACTACCTACTTCCTCAATATCCCCCACAGTAAAATTGTAAATACTTATTCCTCAATATTCCACACAGTAAAATTGTAAATACTTACTCAATATCCCCACAGTAAAATTTTTCATACTTACTCAATATCCGCCACAGTAAAATTGTAAATACTTACTCAATATCCCCACAGTAAAATTTTTCATACTTACTCAATATCCCACACAGTAAAATTATTAATACTTACTTCCTCAATATCCCCCACAGTAAAATTGTTACATACTCTACTTCCTCAATATCCCACACAGTAAAATTGTTAATACTTACTTCCTCAATATCCCCCACAGTAAAATTATTATTGTAATACCTACTTCCTCAACATCCCCTACAATAAAATTGTTAATACTTACTTCCTCACTATAAGGTATTGAATATTCAATGCTCATTAAGTAATTTTAAATCCCATCCATTAAAGAGCTTACTAAACTGAGAATAATGGTTGGAGCAATTTATTTTGTATTAATATAATTTGTTATACACATCCGCCTTGAAAAGCGTGGTGAGTTAACATTTTGTTTTTTTTTATAGTAGAGCAGGCAAAAGAATATGCTGGTCATGTTATGTATAGAGATCACCGCTTACAGACATCCGCAATACTGAAGGCGTCTCAGATGTGTTGGTGGCCTTTTATGACTAAACACATACGCTCGTCCCAAATGCCCCTGCGTCGTACGTCCAGAAGCGAGTTTCTTGCAACAATAGAACTATAATGAAAGTTATATATAAATTTTACTGTTGTTTATCTCAACTATGTTTACCATTAAAGCAAGGTTTACTAGAAACCATTCTTGTGTCAAAGGGAATCTTTATTTTGTAACAGGATTTAATTACTACCGTATTGTATACCGTGAAAGAATTACTGTTACAATACTTCAGCTAAGTCTCCGTAAAGGTTCGTATATGATAACTATCATCTTCAGCCTTTAACATATAGGTATCTAGCAAACTTACACATGTTACACATAGTTTCCACACGAAATACGCCACAAAATAATGTCCGGGCTTTGAGCACAAAAGTTTGGGCTGTTTGATCTTCTTGTCCTGGTTTATTAATTTCACTAATGGTGAACCTACGCGGAGCGAAATTAATATAAATACCAATGCTGAGAAATTTAGTTATTTTAAAGATGAAGCGAGCAAGGAACATCTAATTGTAATTACAAACGAAAATTAATTCTCCTCCCCCCCACCCCTCCCTTTGTACTCGCTAAGAGAGGGTAAATAAGCTTTTGCAATTCAAATTGAGCAAATAATTATTATTCAAGGAACAGACAAAGGATTAACGTGAAATTTAATTTACAATACAGGAAGTTAGATGGTTAAAATAGTTATATATAGGGTGTCTATAAATATTCTGTGAAATTAGTAAGCGCATATTTACGTATTATTTTCTGCCAATATCGAAAGAACATCCTGCCTTCACTACCGTATCACTCTTTGTCTTTCGTTGCGGTAGTATCATATCCCCATCATCCTGTCTAAATCCCTTCCTTTCTTCTTTATCCTTCTCCCTTCCTCTCCGCCAATCAACGGTCTGCCGTGCCAAAAAATTCGCGGCTAGGGGTGAGCTTAGTCGCAAGCGTGCCGACCGTCCCGGGATCGGGCGCCCCGGGTACTATAGTGCCTTACCTCAGCATGCGGGGCTCTGCTGGGGCTGACCTCCATCCTCGCTTGCAACTCGTGAGATTCACTATGACGGATTTTAATAAACCTAAGTTGTTAAAAAATGACGGCGACGTGGTTCGCCACCCGTCACGTCTTGATTCCCACGAGGGCGAGAAGCGACTAACGGTGAGCCGTTTCGCTACGATGACTGTGAAAGGAAGGATGGATGAAGAGATGGATGAGTGTGAAGGAAGCAAAGGTGTGGCGGATGGACATGTGCAGTTTCTACCTACAGTAGATGGAGCGTGACGATGTTTATGTATGTATGTGTTTCCTATACAGTACGTATTATGAAAAAGGTCTACACTCAGCAAAATGCCACGGATTTGGGTGTCTTTATTTCTGAAGAACTGCAAATTATTTATCTAGCATGTTTATCTAATGCGGATTTGGGAGACTGATGTTTATCAAATGAAACTTTATATCTTATGTCTTGTTTGAAATTGATTGAATTTGAACTAATTTTTATATATTGATTCAAAGATGTTAATGTTGATAGCCTATTATTTAACATCTTTAGCGAATATTGGGTAAAACCATCAAGAAATCAAACAAGTAAAATGATGGTTTGATTAATTTTTACCAACCATATAACTCCTTGAAGCCAACTAATGCTTCTCAGAAATAGTTCTACAGCAAAGTTAAGTTAGCTTCTATAACAGTAAAGTTGCCAAAATGATTGATAAACATTCCGCCAACTGTAACCGAGATAAAGAGGATTCCAATTTCAAATTAATCAACCAACGGAATGTAAGTTAAACTTGGAATTAGAAACTCGATCATTACTAATAGTTGGTAGCATTTTGTGATTATTCACTAGAACAGTTAGTATTATATGACGTAATTTAGATGTAAAGGAAAATCTGCTATTATTTTCATAAAAACTATTTATCTAATTTGTTAATTATCAGGGATTCTTTATGGGGAATTTTAATAAACGTAATTTGTTGAAAATGACGGTGACGTGGTTCGTCACCCGTCACGTCCTGATTCTCACGAGGGCGAAAAGCGACTAATGGAGAGCTGTTTCGCTGCTATGAATGGTAGCGGATGGAGCACTGTGGTCTCTGCCAACTCCGACGGGGGATAGGCGTGTAAATATATATATAGAAATAGATATATATATGCACACCTGCGTTTTGCCGATGATATCGTGATCTTGGCAAAATCGCTAGAGGAACTGCAAGGGATGCTGAACAGCCTAAATGAATCCTCTCGACGAGTCGGTTTGACCATGAACTTTGATAAAACTAAAGTCATGGTCAATGATCATCTGGATCCACAACCGACCGTCGTCAGTGGTAAAACTCTCGAAGTTGTCCAGGAGTATATCTACCTCGGGCAAGTCTTGCAATTGGGTGGAGACAACTTCGAGAAAGAAGCCGATAGAAGGATTCAGTTAGGCTGGGCAGCATTTAGGAAACTCCGTCCGGTCTTCTCGTCGCCCATACCTCAGAGCCTGAAGACGAAAGTCTTCGACCAGTGTGTCCTACCCGTACTCTCCTACGGCGCCGAAACGTGGACGCTGACAGTCCGTCTGCTTCATAAGCTCAGAGTCACTCAGAGAGCTATGGAGAGAGCTATGCTCGGAGTTTCTCTGGTAGTAATGTTTCGGAATGAACAAATCCGCCAGAGAACTAAAGTCACCGACATAGCCTTTCGAATTAGCAAACTTAAGTGGCAATGGGCTGGTCACGTCTGTCAGAGATCCGACGATCGTTGGAGCAGACGAGTGCTGGAGTGGAGACCGCGTCTCGGTAAACGTAGTGCGGGACGCCCCCCGGCTAGATGGTACGACGATCTGCGCAGGGCGGGTGGCAGAAACTGGATGCGTGTAGCCGAAGATCGGGCTAGGTGGCGCTCCATGGGGGAGGCCTATGTCCAGCAGTGGACTGCCGCAGGCTGCTGATGATGATGATGATGATGATGATATATATAACAAAAAAATTAATAAAACCTCAGGCATGCTATTCACCCACGACAACGCGTGATACGGATTTCTTCACATGTATTTACGTGTTACATGACAACACTAAATTAAATGCTAGCCATTCCTCACGAGAGAAGTGTAATACGTTTGAGGTATACATTTTTTATTACATATTATAACACGCATCTCTGTTCCTTTTCTACGTATGTATACATGCTAAATCCACAGTTTCATGAGTTAAATGAAACTAAAATTAAATTGTCAATGAATCACTTTTATAGTGGTAGCGCCACGCTGCAGACGAATACTTTGTCAAGAATGGCATATTATTTGTCTGTAGCGGGAATGGGCCGGCTCGCCCGGGGATGTACCACACTCCCGCAGAAAACCGGTGTCTGAGTGGTGGCTTAGCTCCGGTGAGTGGTTGTGGTGGTGGTGAGTTCCAGAGGCCCAAACCTCCTCCCCCCTCCCATAATGACACTATCCTTAAAGGTCGGCGTGGCTTCTGCACTGCCTACGGTGCTGCGGTTATCTATGGGCGGCATTGATTGCTTTCCATCGGATGACACGCCTGCTCGTTTCCCTTGCTATCCCATAAAAAAAAAACATGATATTGGTGTTGGTATTGAAAGTCGTCAATTTAAACGAATGAACACTTATTCATTATGGGGGAAAAATACAGAATTAAAATTTACCTAAAAATAATGGTTATCTCATATTTTACTAATTTATTTTAATCATAAAATATATCAAAAAGACGTAAAAAAATCGAAAAATATCGAAAAGCAAATACGTAAAAAAAAATGCATCTGATTACTCAAAAATAGTCAGTTTGGGAACTGTGCAAAATTTTCTCCTAGTTGTAGAGCTGTAAAATTCACACCATTCGACGCAGTATTTTTCAGCGTTTTCATTTTTATTTTATGATTTTTTTTATATAACACAATTTCAATGAAATTAGCCAATGTATATTTAACGCGAGGCAAGACGACGAAGGAGCTTCAACACTAGACGATCCTCCAAGCTCAAAGTAAACACGCACGCGGACGAGATATCTCGTTATTTTCGTTACGAGAAATTTAATTGAATGCTCATTCCTTTGAGGAATTAAGGGGGCCTCTTTGAATGGGCCTATGTAATTAGAAAGATCAAGGAGCTGCTAAATTTGTTTCAACTTAATTATTTACACTAAAAATTAACTAACACTTATAAAAGTGGCGTTGTGTTTTTTTTAATTTTCATAATATTATGTTATTATCAGTTATATTGTTTAATTGTGGTGGCGTATTGTACAATATAGTTCGATTACTATACAAGTGAAGTGATATAAAATAAATGCGTCTATCGTGACTAAGGTTTTGGTAGAATAGCCACCATATTATCAAGACGTATCGTGACATACTAACTAGTTACATTTCAAGAGATTTTATATTAATGTATTTTACTTGATACTGCATAATAATAGACGACCGATTGACTCAGTGGCGGGGCCCTCCGCCCGCGGAGTCAATGGTCGCGGGTTCGATTCCCGCATCGGAATAAATATATATGTGGATTTATAAATATTTATTCCGAGTCTGGTAACCCCCCCCAATCCGCATTTCCTTTCCTGCCCTTTCCTTTCTTCTCTATCCTTTCCCTTCCTGTCCGCCAATCCACTGTCTGCCGTGCCAATGGATGCGTGGTTAACGGCGAGCTCTCGAGATCGGGCTACCCCGGGTACTATGGTACCTTACCTCAGCATGCGGGGCTCTGCTGGGGATGATCTCCACCCTCCCTTGCGGCTCGTGGGATTCATTAAGACGAATTTAATATACCTAATTTGTTGAAAATAACGGCTACATGGTTCGCCACCCGTCACGTCCTGATTCTCATTTATAGGCGTATATATAAAACAAAATAATAGTTATAAGTAATTGAAATTAAAGGATAGAAAAGAAAAGAACTCTAAAAGAGTGTCCTTCTTGAAATATGAGCTTTAGACTTGTACCAAAACGAGCTGGCGTCCGTCATCGCTACCGCGTCTCGTCCGGGAGACGATTCATGAATATGACATCAGCGGTCCAAGCTGACCTATTTCGTTGATTTATGCAGTCGGTGAGTTATCTCGCGGGTAGCTGAAACTACCTTAATATATATTTTAAACGAAGGTCCCCTTGACGTCAGCTTGTCTCTGCATCTATAAAGGTTTGCGATATATTTTCTTTTTCTCGCAATTTTCAATCTAAGTCGGCGGTTATGATTGATTTTTGACTACTAGTGGAGTCAGGCGTTTTTTTGCGGATTACTAACTATCATTAACTAAAAAAAACGAAATTGGAACAAACGAAAAACAAAACAAGCTTACACATTTCTAAAAGGCAATCAACGCTTCTGTACTGCCTATGGCACTGCGGATGTCTATGGAGGTGTTGATTGCTTTCCATCGGATGACAAGCCTGCTTGTTTGCCTTTCTATGCCATAAAAAAAAGAAACGGTTCATCCCCACCAAATCGATCGATCGAAAGGAAAAGCGATCCAGCGTGTTGCGTTTTTTCCCGAAACATTATTCCATGCATCACCAACTCTACGGAATCTGCTAACTTCTGCGGTATTCCTGAACCGATACGATATTGAAATCTTCAAAAAGCAGTTGAATTCATGAGGCCTGACATCCCCCGCACCCCCAATAACGACTACAGGTTTGATTTCCGCAACGGAATAAATAAATTATTAAAAACGTAGTGTGGTGCGCCCCCCGGTTAAATAGTGCGATGATCTGCACGACGGGTGGATGAGACTGAATGCGTGAAGCAGAAGATCGGGTTAGGTGGCGCTTCTTAGTAGAGGCCTCTGTGAAGAAGTGGAGTGCCTGATGATTGATTGATCTTACAGATAAATTAATCCAAATATGTACTTGATATTCTTAATAGGTAGAATAGAATTCACGAATTCGCCAGTTCTTAGTTATGCAGAACATGTACGGACTAGCAATTTGACTTCATGAGCATATTTCGCAAGACTCTCAAAGGACACTTTAAAAGTAGATTTACAAATACAGTTATGTCAGCCGAAGGGCTAACACATTTTTCTTTTCTTTGATGGCAATTAGTTACAACTATTATGCCAGTGTCAAGAACAATACGATAACATCAAATCTCTTGGAATATAACTAGTCAACTTATCACGTAACGTCTTGGTAAAATGGCGGCTATTCTACCAAAACCTTCTGTAGACTTTTTCTGTCATAACGAAACACGTATTCATTATATATCACTTCACGTATACGCCTTAATAGAACTATATTGTATAATACACCACCATATTTAAAAAATATATATATTTTTAAACAGCCCATATCGTACTGCTGAGTACGGGCCTCTCCATTTTTGGAGGAACGGACGTTAACCCACCACGCTTGTCCAATGCGGATTGGCGGGGTTACCAGACTCGGAATAAATATTTGTAGTCCATAGATATATTTATTCCGATGCGCGGATCGAACCCGCGACCATTGGCACCGCAACCAATTGGCTCATTGGCGGAGGGCCCCGCCAATGAGCCAATTGGTTGTCAATTTTCGCCTACCGTCGAAGTTGAATTGAAAAATATAATTGATAATAATAAAAGATTTTGTAAATGAAATAAAAACACAATGTCATTGATGTAAGTTGGCGGGAAAAGTCGGCTAACACATTACAAAAAAAATTAACTTTAATAGACGTCAGAACAAGGTTGTGTCCTTGAGAATGGGCGATCAATAATAAAGAAGCTTCTCTTTAAATATTAAGTAGTAAGACAAAATAATAAGTGTCGAAATAGAAATACCTTTAATATTAAGTGAAAACCCATTTTAATTTTCAAAGAGATGAGAATACAGATGTGCGTTCTCTTTTCTCTATCTATCTCTCTCTACAACTCCCGCTAAATTTAATAATACGATTGTAAATAATCTCTTCTCAAACAGTATCAATTATTAATAATTTTCTTCCTCTTTCTATACATTTAACTATTATAACTATTATAATTTTATGTTGCATGTTACATACATACATAACGTCACGCCTGTTTCCCGTAGTGGTAGGCAGAGACCACAGATCTCCATCCGCTACGATCTCGGCATACTTTCCTTGCTTCCTTCACACTCATGACTCTCTTTGTGCAAGCTCTTCGGTTAAGGGTGCTCTTGATCTGGCCTTTCTTAAAGGCCGATAGTATATCTGCGGATGTCTATGATCAGCGATGATACTTTTTGCCTGCTCTGCTGTAAAAACGGTATTTAGATAGATATTTAGATATATAATTTATTGTACACCAAAAACAAAGTTATACATAGTCTCGTGGGATTCACTAAATACGAATTTAATATACCTAATTTGTTGAAAATGACGGCGACGTGGTTCGCCACCCGTCACGTCTTGAATCTCACGAGGGCGAAAAGCGACCAATTGAGAGCCGTTTTGCTGCGACGATCGGTAGCGGACGGAGCTCTGTGATCTCTGCCAACCCCTGCGGGGGATAGGCGTGAATATATATAAAAAAAACAAAGTTATTGATTGTAATATTCATATACAAATGGCGGTCTTAACGCTAATAGCCATTTTTTCCAGACAACCGTAAGATGGCCACAGTATTATAAAGATAATTTGGTTTAGGTTGGTGATACATTATCGTAAAAAGTTAATAACCATAAGGTATTTCTGATTCTGACTAGTAGCCCTTATTGTATATCTTTTTATAAAAACACCTATAATAGAAGAAACCTTAGTATGGAGTAATAAATGTAAAGCATTTTATTTATTTATTTAGAATATGCTTTATTTTATTTTAATAAAAGCTCATTCAAACATCAGATACACTGAATGTGAGTTCGTTGTATCACTAGTTCCAATGTCCTTCGGTTGGTCCCTACTTTGGTTTGCAGGACTGGATAGAGGAGCCAAACATGAATTTTCCAGCTGTTGTTACAAGCTTAAATGTACTTGTTGATTAGATTGGACCCAGGCTGCTAATGATCATTGAAATACCTACGTTACGAGCTCAAAACAAATTTTCGATGTGTGATTTCTGCTTGTTTAATCTTGAGCTCAATAATTTACACTATAGTACTCATTTTTGCACGTAAGATATTTAAATATATGACCTTTTGAATGGAGACGAGCGTTTAATACCTCAGCGAAGGGTCGTTTTGCGGTTGGAGCATATCAGACGTTCAAAAACTTATTTCTCGAAATATAATATTACAACATTAAATTGATTTATAAGTGTGTTTAGAATTTGTTACGCTCTTAGTCGCGTATACCTTAAGACAAAAGTTTTTGAATGTGGATTATGGAGAAGAGCAAGGACCGATCTTACGATACTAACCGTGTACTATTTGGCTTCTTTTTGAATTTAACCCAATTACCTAATTTTATTATTTTTTTATGGGATAGGAAGGCAATTGCCTTCCATCAGCATGATTGCTCTCCATCAGGTGTATCACCTGATGGAAAGCAATCAACGCCGTCCATAGACTTCCGCAGCGCCATAGACGGAAGCGTTGCCAACCTTTAAGGAAAGTGTCATTATGGAAGTAGGAATGGAAGGGAGAGGGTTAGAGAGAGAGGGGAGGGTGTTAGGCCTCCGGAACTCGGCCGCTCACCGCACGAAGCGCGGAAGGTAAGCTACCACTCATACGCCGGATTTCTGCGGGAGTGTGGTACTTCCCCGGGCGAGCCGGCCCATTCATGCTACACACAAATATTATGCTATTCTTGACAAAACATTCGTCTGCAGCTTGGTTCAACCACTATTAAAGTTTAACATGGACATCTTTTTATTTTTATAAAATGGATTCCTGTCCAATTTTAACTTGGACATCCAAATTTTTACCAATAAGTCCACTCACAGAGCACTACTATGGGTACAATGGCAGTGGAATTAACATGCCACATGGCGGAGAACACATGGGCGAAGTTAATGTATTTTATTTGTTTTTCTTTTTCCGCTTTTGTGAGATTCTCAGCACGTCGAACACTAATATCCACAATCATTGCTTCGCGTGTAATTCGATCCACTATCATTTATTCGCGTGTAATTCGATCCACTATCATTTATTCGCGTGTAATTCGATCCACTATCATTTATTTGCGTGTAATTCGATCCACTATCATTTATTCGCGTGTAGTTCGATCCACTATCATTTCTTGGTGTGTAGTTCAATCCATTATCGCGATATCAGGCTGTTGCTTATTGTCTTTATTATTGATTTATTTATTAGTGCGATTGCATGCACGCGTGGGTTCGATTCCCATCCTCGTCCCCACTGATAGATATTTGACATATAGTGATACAACCGTCGTACACTTGAACTGGTTTACTACTAATTGCATACGTACATGTCAATCTCTATTCATTTTTACACAGTGCTCTGAATTTCAAAATCGTCTTTCGGTACAAATTAACATTTGCACTGAATGTTGTTTATTATGAAAATATTTGTCATTCCACTCAGTTGGAACAGTTCGTATATTTTTCTTAGTAATTACCCTTACATACGTGAAACTTTGCCAAACTCCGCTAAAACTGATTGTTTCATTTGCAAGGAAAGCGGAACTTTGGATTCATAATTTATAAATGGTTTAATATTAACTCATGTGTTCGTAATGAATTATAAAATAAATTATGCGCGGGATTATTGAGAGCTTAAATCACTCCTTCGCCCGCGGAGTCAATGGTCGTGGGTTCGATTCGAATAAATATATATATATATATATATATGGATTTATAAATATTTATTCCGAGTCTGGTAACCCACCCATCAACCCGCATTTCCGTTCCTGCCCTTTCCTTTCTTTCCTATCCTTTCCCTTCCTCTCCCCCAATCCATGGTCTTCCATACCAATGGATGCGTGGCTAGGGGCGAGCCTAGTCGCAAACGTGCCGGCCGTCCCGGGATCGGGCTCCCCCGGGTACTATGGTGTCTTTCCTCAGCATGCAGGGCTCTGCTGGGGCTGACCTTCATCCTCCCTTGCGGCTCCTGGGATTCACTACGACGAATTTAATATACCTAATTTGTTGAAAATGACGGCGTCGTGGTTCGCCTCCCGTCACGTCCTGATTTTCACGAAGGCGAAAAGCGAGCAATGGAGAGCCGTTTCGCTGCGATGAATGGTAGCAGATGGAGCTGTGTGGTCTCTGCCAACCCTTGCGGGGGTTAGGCTTGATAAAGATATATTTAAAAAAAAATAACATACATAACATAAACATAAAATAAAATATAACATACATACATTCAAAGAAATGAATCATCACGCCTGTGCCCCGTAGAAGTAGAGAGCAGAGAATCTATTTTTCTGCCACCGTCCGATCCTTATGGTATGCAGGTATGTCGCAAATAAACGATTTCTATTTCTATTCAAGAATATCCACTAACACGTATTTTATCGCAAGTATGCGCCCCCGCTATCTGTTGGATTTGCTTCCGCTTGTGGTTTAGTGTCGCCATAAATTCACCGCCCGATTGGCGAAATGAAGCTGTTAACAAACAGCTATGCCAACTAATTTCATGGTTACCCATTAGCGTTGATGATCTTCTAATCTTAGCTTCAATTGTTAATAGTATTCTTTATATCAAAGTTATACAATGGAAAATAATCACAGCTAAGCGATATCTTCATCATCACGGCCACTGCATATTTGTTGCCTATTTTGGATGAGATATGTACAATAAGAGAAGAAAAAAGTGAAAAGGAGAAGAGAAAGGAGGAGAAGACTGTTGGAGTTTCGCTTCAAGTTCTCATCGCTCACCCAATGTAATTCAGATGGAGACTTACCAGTCAGAAGGCAGTTTCCTACAAGAATTTATAGGGTGTGTGATAGTAAAAAAATACAAAGTGAAGACAGCAATGCTCTTAGTATTGCAGATGTATGGTGACTGCAATGGTATACTTACTTAATCATTGACTTTATCTTTCAAAGAAAAAATAAAAAAAATCGGAGGCAAGCATGAGGACTGCCAACAGAAGTGAAAACTTAAAACTATATTTTGAAATTTTAAACTAATTGTAATATTAAATGCTGCTTTTACCATAGCATGTTGCTGACGCGACTCACAAAACTTTATCCATCCATGAAGCGTTCTACGCACATACCTACAATCGGTTATATACTATGTGTTGGCGTGATGCGTGTACGTAGGTAGCCGCGTGCGCAATAACTGTGTTTAAGGTATGTCTATAGATATACCATAAGAATTAGCATGTTGATGACGCGAACCCATCGATTTTTTCGAGGGGAAAAATTGATGGTTTCACGTAACGTGTAACGCAGTTATAAAAATTTTCAATTTAGTGGAAAAATACAAGACTAATTATAAAAAAAATTCTAATCAAATTTGAAAAAAAAATGCTTCCCCCATGTTTTATTCAACCTCCAGTATGCAGAAACCCTTTCTAAGCCTCGAATTCATTTACGTGTTTGTAAGGTTCGTAAGCTAAGTAAGGTTCGGTACGCATAAAGCTTCGGAACAAAGCTTTCACGCATACAATACGGAGGCCTTCCGTGGAATGGATTTCTTTCGAGTTTCAAACTTGCGTAATTGCCAGCCTCTTTGTGTTCCACAATGCGTCGCTTCTCAACTTAATATGATTTAAGAAGTCTTCGTTTACTTAGTGGTTTCCCTTCTAAGCGGCAGGTGGAGTTTGCACGCAAAGTTAGTTTGGACTTGCTAGTATTATATATCATTGTATATGCAAGCAGTACATCGCATGATATCACGATTTGTGCGATAGCGGAATTCGACAAAACTATTCTATTATTTTTTTATTTCATTTTTTATTTTTAATAGCCCATATATGTTTCACTACTGGGCATCAGGCTCCCCATTTCTGGAGAAACATTTTAGCCCACAACGCTCGCTCAGTGCAGATTGACGGGGTAACCAGACTTGTATATGTAGGGCATACGTACAGCATGCTACATCAGATGCGGGGTTGAACCCGCGGTTATTGATTCTGTTGGTGGTAGGCGAACGTAGCCCATTGGTTGAATATATATATATATATATATATTTATATATATATATATATATTTATATATATATATATATATATATATATATATATATATATATATATATATATATATATATATATATATATATATATATATATATATTATGGCATAGGAAGGCAAAGACCTGATGGAACACATCCGCAAGGCCATAGGCAGTGCAAAAGCGTTGCCGGCCTTTAAGGAAAGTGTCATTATGGGAGGGAGTTGGGCCTCCGGAATTCAACCACTCACCGAACGAGGCGCGCTAACTAGACTACCACTCAGACGCTGGTTTTCCGCGGGAGTGTGGTACTTCCCTGGACTTACTTTACTTATACAAATAGAAATAGGACTTATAGTAGATGAACTTAAGATGAACTTATAGTAGAAATTGAAAAAAAAATAAACCAAGGTTTTGTGACCACGTATATCATTTAGCTTTATATTTATTATAGGGTGCTGTTTTCGTTCTAATATATCGTAAACCACATAAAAACCCTACTACACGCTTTGAGGCTTACCGGGCCGCGCGTGACGGATTGTCGTTACGTACCAACCGAGCCGTACATGACACCGCCGAATTAAACTCACTATATAACTCAGAGGTGACGTGTTATACGCCTGACGCTTGTAAGCCGCTCTTTTTATTTGCTGTGTGTATTCTACCAATCTATTTTTTCCTCCTATACATAATATTATTATATATATTCACGCCTATCCCCCGCAGGGGTTGGCAGAGACCACAGAGCTCCATCCGCTGCCATTCATCGCAGCGCAACGGCTCGTCATTGGTCGCTTTTCGCCCTCGTGAGAATCAGGACGTGACGGGTGGCGAACCACGTCGCCGTCTTTTTCGACAAATTAGGTATATTAAATTCGTCTTTAGTGAATCCCACGAGCCGCAAGGGAGGATGGAGGTCAGCCCCAGCAGAGCCCTGCATGCTGAGGTAAGGCACCATAGTCCCCGGGGGAGCCCGACCCCGGGACGATCGACACGCTTAAGACTAGGCTCGCCCCTAGCCACGCATCCATTGGCACGGCAGACCGTGGATTGGCGGAGAGGAAGGGAAAGGATAGAGAAGAAAGGAAGGGGCAGGAAAGGAAATGTGGATTGGGGGGTTACCAGACTCGGAATAAACATTTAAAAATCCATATAAATATTTATTCCGATGCGGGAATCGAACCCGCGACCATTGACTCCGCGGGCGGAGGGCCCCGCCACTGAGCCAATCGGTCGGTCAAATACATAATATGGGAAGTTTATATGGTTTGAGCACATAGAGTATGGATGAAAGACGGCTGGTAATAGAAATTTACGTTGCGAATGTGGATGGAAGAGACGGTAGGGGAAGACCACGGAAAATATACCATGACCAAATTGCTGAAGTTTTTAAGAAGGCTAGATCAAGAGTACCCTTAACTGACGAGCTTGCATGAGGAGGGTAATGAGTGTGGAGGAAGTAAGGAAAGTATGCCGAGATCGTAACAGATGGAGATCTGTGATCTCTGCCTACGGTGTGTACGGGAAACAGGCGTGACGATATGTATGTATGTATGTATACTTATGGATGTGATATCCATAGGCAGCGTTGATTATTCTCCATCAGGCGACTCGCTTGCTCTCCTATCCCATAAAAAAGTAAAATCTATAAAAGAAACTCGACGAAAATATCGTCCGCGAGACTCCGACATATCGACGTCACTCCTTTAGTAAGTGGCACATAATACTACGAAAGACGTAACAGTCAACTTTTATTCAAAATAATTTTTAATAAATAAAGCCCGCACTTCTCTCCTTCGTAAAAGTTATTAAAATTTATTTATATGTTTTGTAGTTCTTCCATTATTTATATTTGAAAACGCATTTCTGCTACCGGCCACCCTATATATTTATATACACACCTCAGCCAGTTCTAGGGCATTTCTAATAATTTGTAAAATCGAGACAATATATACATTGAGTATCTTTATACTTAATTTTATACTGATTTATTATGTATTATATTTACATTGAGTATCTTTATACTTAATTTTATACTGATTTATTATGTATCATATTTACATTGAGTATCTTTATACTTAATTTTATACTGATTTATTATGTATCATATTTACATTGAGTATCTTTATACTTAATTTTATACTGATTTATTATGTATTATATTTACATTGAGTATCTTTATACTCAATATAAATAATTTCTCGATTTAACAAATTCTTAGAAATCCCCTAAAACTGGCTGAGGTGTGGGTGTTTAATTTTTGATTTTTATCATTATACACATATATATTTTCATTAAATATTTCGTAGTATAATGATATATAATAAATATAAAATGAAATAAATAATAACGCCTTTCGTTGCGCATTACAATGCTCCACTGTTACATCTGGCTCATTCTTCTATACGGATATGAGGCTTAGACGCTTAAAGAAGACCTCAGAAAACGTATAGACGCGTTTGAAATGTGGGCATATAGACGGATGCTCGCTATTACCTGGACTCAAAGGATGGCCAATGACGAGATTCTCCGACAAGTCAAGCAAAAACGTAAACTTTTGCAGAAAGGTCAAAGGTAGAAAAGTTGCTTACCTAGGTCATATCATTACATGACAGGTACAAGTTGCTGCAACTGATCATGATGGGAAAAGTCGCGGGCAAAACACAAGTTGGTCGGGGAAGAAGAGGGGATAGTGAGTGCTCCAGAACTGCTGCACCTCGTGAAGGAGGAGGAGATTTGTGCTGAATTGACTGCCAACCTTCGCAAGTCGGAGAGGTACTTTTAGAAGAGAAGAGAAGATTAAATGACAAAAAGTGTTTAAAGACATAATGGCATTCGACAAGTTGTTGTTTCTGGAAATCGACAGAAATCTCTCGTGTATGACTTAAAAACAACAAATTTAAGTGTGAACATACTGTATCAGATACGAATGATTATTAAGAAGGTTTATTTTTATTCATTTACTCACGTTTTGCATGAAGGTGAATTTAGAGGACAAAATGTATGTATCTTAAGACAGTGCTGGATTTGATAGATTAAATAATATACAATAGCGAAGTAACAACATGAAGGTAGTTGGAAGATGACGTTATCAATCCCGGGAGATAATTAATTAAACTTTAAAGCAGAGTTTAATCTAATTCGCGTTTGCATAATTTAATTAAATACATCAAAGCTCTCGTATATGTAAAGGTAATTGGATAATACAGTATGTTGTATTAATAGCCATATGAGGGTACTTCTTTTTAAAATGATAAATATATAAAGGGGTGCGATACATACATATATATATAATATATATATATATATATATATATATATATATATATATATATATATATATATATATATATATATATATATATATATATATATATATATATATATATATAATATATATAAACTCACTTATTTTCTTCGTAAAAGTTATTGAATTTTATTTGTGTCCTTTGTAGTTTTTTTTTTTTATTTATATTTCAAGACCTAATAATTGTGCCACCTATAAATATTTTATTATAGTCACCTCGTACATAAATGTAGAGAAAAAATTAAGCGATCCTAATGTAATTATGTCCGGGATATACACGGCAAAAAATATATTGTATTATAATGAGTATGTCATATCATGTATAGTAACTCATATAATAAGATAATATGTTATATGTTCAGAGAAAAATCGTGTTAAGCACACTGAAGTTTCACGAAGCTTGTTAGCTCGAAGTAAACACAAGAAATCTGAGGGCGAGTTTAAAGCTCGTTTCTTTCTTTGTACAATTAAATAAGAATCACTAAATAGGCTTTGTAATTAAAATTAAGAAGACGAGATGAGAAAATGAGACAAAATTTGATATTTATGTTCCCTTTGAATTATTTTTTAATATGATCGGAGGGTAAATGAGCAAGCCTGATGAAAACAATCAACGCAGTATATACACATCCGCGATATCATAGATTTTGTGGGTACTAAATTTTTATCTCGATCTAAAAAATTCTGTCTTTTCATATAAAATAGTTGAAAACATAGTGTTGGAAGTGTTTCTCTTGCGCTAAATTTTACACAGCGTTTTGTAATGTGACGAACTCGTAGCATGGCGACGTGTTGCGTAATAGTTGTGTGGTGAAGATGGAAACATGACAAACATTCTCGGATGTGTTTTGAGTGGGACACAACCGATGCGTTGTGAACTAAATTCACGTTCTAGTTTAAGAAATATAGTTATCCATTTTTAAGATTTTTATTTTGCTTTTATAATAAATCACAAGAAAAAGCGAATTACCCTTTGATATGACTTTTCACTCCGAATTTGATTTTTCACTCCGACATTTGAATTTGAATTTGAATTTGAATTTGAATTTGAATTTGAATTTGAATTTGAATTTGAATTTGAATTTGAATTTGAATTTGAATTTGAATTTGAATTTGAATTTGAATTTGAATTTGAATTTGAATTTGAATTTGAATTTGAATTTGAATTTGAATTTGAATTTGAATTTGAATTTGAATTTGAATTTGAATTTGAATTTGAATTTGAATTTGAATTTGAATTTGAATTTGAATTTGAATTTGAATTTGAATTTGAATTTGAATTTGAATTTGAATTTGAATTTGAATTTGAATTTGAATTTGAATTTGAATTTGAATTTGAATTTGAATTTGAATTTGAATTTGAATTTGAATTTGAATTTGAATTTGAATTTGAATTTGAATTTGAATTTGAATTTGAATTTGAATTTGAATTTGAATGTTGAATTTGAATTTGAATTTGAATTTGAATGTTGAATTTGAATTTGAATTTGAATTTGAATTTGAATTTGAATTTGAATTTGAATTTGAATTTGAATTTGAATTTGAATTTGAATTTGAATTTGAATTTGAATTTGAATTTGAATTTGAATTTGAATTTGAATTTGAATTTGAATTTGAATTTGAATTTGAATTTGAATTTGAATTTGAATTTGAATTTGAATTTGAATTTGAATTTGAATTCAAATTCAAATTCCAATTCAAAAAAAGGTATACTCCGCAACTAAAGATAATGTTTGCTTTCACAAGTACCTCTTTATCTCGGCGAATGTATGACTGTTGACGAGAATTTAAACTGAGGGGAGCACTTTATGAAATTACACGGCTCGGAGCTATTCGATAACTCTTCACAGAATGGAGATACTTTGGATTTCTTAAACAGTCTTCATTTTAAAATATATTCTTGTAAAATTTTATCTTTACCGCTGGAATGAATAATCTATTTACCATACCATAAAATACAATACGTTCAGGAGTGTGTTCTTTAAAAACTTCTGCGAACCAAGCTTTCTTCACTGGTATTTCTGATCGCGGGTTCGATCGCGGGTTCGATTCCCGCATCGGAATAAATATTTATATGGATTTTTAAATGTTTATTCCGAGTCTGGTAACCCCCCCAATCCACGTTTCCTTTCCTGCCCCTTCCTTTCTTCTCTATCCTTTCCCTTCCTCTCCGCCAATCCACGGTCTGCCGTGCCAATGGATGCGTGGCTATAGGCGAGCTTAGTCGCAAGCGTGCCGACTGTCCCGGGATCGGGCTCCCCCAGATACTATGGTGCCCTACCTCAGCATGCAGGGCTCTGCTGGAGCTGACCTCCATCCTCCCTTGCGGCTCGTGGGATTCACTAAAGACGAATTTAATAGACCTAATTTGTCGAAAATGACGGCGACGTGGTTCGCCACCCGTCACGTCCTGATTCTCACGAGGGCGAAAAGCAACCAATGACGAGCCGTGACTGCGATGAATGGCAGGAGATGGAGCTCTGTGGTCTCTGCCAACCCCTGCGGGGGATAGGCGTGAATATATATAAAAAAAAAACTTTTTTCGCCGCACCACTGCCCTGTGGAATCAGCTACCTCCAAAAAACAAGGCTACACTTTCCATAAAGGCCGGCAATGCTTCTGCAATGCTGATAGCACGACGGTAATGCTTAAGGTAACGCTGCCGCGAATACTTTGTCAAGAATGGCATAATATTTGTCTGTAGCATGAATGCGCCTGGGAAAATACAACACTCCCACAGAAAACCGGTGTCTGAGTGGTAGCTTAGTTACCGCGCTTTGTACGGTGAGCGGCTGAGTTCCTGAGGCCCAAAACCAGGGAGGGTTCCCTCCCCCTCCCATTTCAAAATACATTTTTACGTGTTCACTTCTGTCGGCAGTCCTCATGACTGCCTTCGATTTTGTTTTAGTTTAATATCATGTAAATATATCCATTCTCTCGTCTAAAATTAACAAAACATCGTTTTTAAATATATAACTGAGGACCGTGAATAAAATGTAAAAAACTTTTATAATGTAGCTGGCAATCATCAAGATTATTTCTATTTAAACTTGACTTACTTTCCAAGTGCTTTTAACATGGAAATAGAACCTTTTTTATTATTACGTATTTCCTTCGGGAATCAACCTCGTTCCGAAACCTTTGAATGTGTCGCTTGGGTACTAGCGATAAATTATTATTTTTCGTATAAAACTAAAATTAACAGTTGAAACATATTAATAGGTATTCTTTCTATTTCGATTAAAGTTATATATGTACATTTCTTATTCGTTATTAATTGGCGTATAAAAACACACAATATTATTTTTCTAATTTGTGTTCGCGGATATTAACGAAGTAAGTTTGACTGTCAATTTTCATTATTAATTTTTAAAAGAGAATGCGATGAGAGCTAACAGTATATACACACAGATTATTTCTGGCTGAATACTAGACATTTTTTCTGTAATATATTTACTATTACTAACATATCTTAAACGATACTTGAAGAAAATGGTCGATTGCTCAAACAACTCCCAATTATATTCGCAGAAGAAAAACTTATTTTCTGCTATCGCCTGACCCCCACGGAGATACAACACAGCATAACTTGAGAAATTCGAACCTTTACCGAAAAAGGGATCAACCTTTACATATAAACTTATGATTAACTATTACGTTTTACATACATAACGATAAAGACAAGACCAATACCGCTGCAACCTGATTGTCATGACATGTCACGACATGTTTTGTCTATTAAATAAAATAGCCTTATATTTTTTTAAAACAGTAAACCACATGCAAGACATCCCAGTGGTGAAAGTGTATTGTTTCAACATTTTTACGCCTTATAGTTATATATTTGTGATCAACCCTTACATATATAATTACAATTAAATATTATGTTTTACATACATAACAATTAAGACAATAGCAATACCCGCTGCAACATAATTGTTATGACATGTCACGACATATTTTGGCAATTAAATAGAATAGCCTTATATTTGTTTTAATTGTAAAACCACAAATCGTTATATATTATACTATTATTGTATTTGAGTTACATTGGTCCGTCCACTAAAATTTTAGTTGCATATTCAATCAAATCAGCAAATAAAATATCACGTTTCATGTCTTCGGGCAGTTTAGATATTCCGTGTCCGGAAGGTTTCGGGCGGAAAGGATTCTTTGGGTAAGCCGTTCTTGGAGTTTTACGGTCAAAAAGCTCCTTTTATCAACTATAAAATTTATATTCAATACTATTACTAACATGTACAGAGCTTTTATGTGATATTTCATCTTGAAATAAGTTGTGCTTTTATATGACTTTTTACTTCGCCTATGTACTTATTAGGGGGAAAGGGGAGTGGAAAGGATAGAGGGGGGGATAAGGGGAGAGGGAGGTTGGGCTTCCGGAACTCAACCGATCATAAAACAAAGCGTGGTAGCTAAGCGCCACCCATAGAGATGTAAAATAAAAAGTCTAAAATGAACGTGTTAAAAAAATAGACTACATAAAAGCTAACGTTCCAAATCTAGTCGCCGACGTTGGCTCAACTAGTTCCTAAACTGGTTTAATGAAATGCAAAGCCCGCGCGCTGCGAGCCAATTGTCAGCGGTGTGTGTACTTCGTAATTAATCCCGGTGCGAGCGTCATACCAGCACCAGATACGTGGACAAAGAGAATTGTCGCGCGGCGAGGGTAGAACCATATTAGAAATGCACTTTGTGTAGACCGACATGTCCGTGTAGGGGATGCTACGTTGTGTTTCAATTAAACGTAGGTGTTATCAAAATGTTTAAATATATATATATTTCTTTTATTATCGATTCTTCTATAATGTTACGTAGCCAAGACTTCCTTCTTCGACCAACTTGCCTTTTGCCCACAAGTTTTCCCATCATGATCAGTTGCAGCAACCTGTACCTGTCATATCCGACCGAATAAATAAAAGATACGTAGAAAGATACATAGTAATATTTAGCTTGTCAAAAATTAATTTTGAAAATTGGGAATGACTCCAGCTTGTCTCACCTCAAGCGGCAACATAACCGAACAGCCTGTGCTGTGAAAGATTGGTCAAAGAATTTGGTACGATGAGCAGGCAACAAAAAGAGTCTAATGTGTGAGTTAATTTCGAGTAGAGAAGTATATTTTAATTTAATTTACTATCTATCTGAAAACCAGCACCAGGTGCTCCAATAGAACGCCTGGCATATGCTGAGCAAGATCTATTTTATGACACTTGTTAGATTACAATTATTTTCTTTTTATTTTGATAAATTAAAAAAAATATATAAATTTTTAATATTATTAATGGAGTCAGGCGTTACTTTGCGGAAATCCATCACTATGTGGATAGTCAAAAGTTTTACTTAGCTAAGATCCGCAAAACAATAACAGAAAATTAATAATGTGTGTTTTTTGTGCTGGGTGAAGTGGATTTATTTGGAACTTAAACCAAAAACTTACCGAAAATCGGCTATCAATTCTCCACCGACCAACCACTATACACAACACCAAACACACATTATCACTTTTCCATCTTGTAAACGACACGTGTTTCGCCCCAACACGAGGCATCTTCAGGCAAAGTAGACTCTACGGAAGACAACCGAAAAGTATTTAGTAATAATTAATAAGTCCGAATTTTTTTAATATTATTTTATATATTTTATTTAATAAAAGAAAATATAAATTTTATTATATTATTAAATTTTTAATTTTAGCTATGTCATGAATAATGTTTTTTCTAAAATAATATTTTATAAAGCGTATCGATTTGTATAAAGTCGACCAATGATACTTGGAAGCGTTCAAATGTGGCGAAACAAACAGCCTTAATGTCTCAGAGGTTAATGTATAAGCGACGAAACATATTAAACTCCGATGAGAATTCAGCAATAAATGCTTAGTCGGCGAGACGCAACCGCGAGGGGGAATTGCGGCAGTCCTGTAATTCGTTTAGAGTAAAGTTGCCAACTCGAACCGACGACGTCTAATTAGGTTTTGCATTTAATTTGCCTTTGAGATTATGTGTCGTGAGAACCTTACTTAATGTCTTCAGTTTTAAACCTTTACTATAAATAGTTTTCATTATATATTTACATTAGGGTATGCAATCCCGCAAAACGGGATCATGTATTCCCGCGGGATCCCGCACCTTCATATCGCGAAATTTTCGCGTAAATAGCGAGTAGTCTATCGATAAAATAAGATAAGAGAAAGTCGTGATTTGATAATTAGTCATTATATGTATAAAACTGAATTAAAAATATAAAAATATTTTCAAGAGTAAGGATAAAATTAAATAAA
Organism: Baronia brevicornis; assembly: GCA_031353405.1. Classification (NCBI taxonomy): domain Eukaryota; kingdom Metazoa; phylum Arthropoda; class Insecta; order Lepidoptera; family Papilionidae; genus Baronia; species Baronia brevicornis. Next base: position 44,620 of record JASFAT010002379.1, on the reverse strand, counting down.
ACTATTAAACTATGTCAAACATTTAAAGATGAATCTAAGAAAACAGATTACTAATTACTTGTACTTAATTAACAGAAAAGAAATAATTTATGTTGCTTAATGTAAGAAATGTTTAATAAAAGTTGATTTTTATACAAAAATCTGTAGTTTCAATTTGATTTTATAACATAATTTCAAAGATGCGTGATCCCGTGCGGGATTGAGTAATCCCGCATATCAATTCTGCGGCATTGAATGAGCTGCGGTATTCCAATCCCTAATTTACATCCATCGACTGAGTTTCGTTACATCTATTTATGATTTGATATCAAAACAAACGAGTGTGCCTTTTTTTGTCACAGGTCATTTATGACCCGACCTCATTTCTGGATGATGAAATGAAGAGGTCCATGCTCCCAACACACTTGTCCAATGCGAATTCGCTGAGTAACTAGGTTTGGACTACTCACCTATTTTTGATTCTCACCGTCTTTGAAATGTCCAATGTCTTAGAAATTTTCTGTATAATAGAAACATCTTTCTTTTTATTTTACGCAACAGTAAAATGAATCTTCTTCTCATCGCCCATACCTCAGAGCCTGAAGACAAAAGTCTTCGACCAGTGTGTCCTACCTGTGAGTACAGCTATGTTATGATGCCGAAACGTGGACACTGACAGACATCTGCTTCACACGCTCAGAGTCGCTCAGAGAGCTATGGAAAAAGAGCTATGCTCGGAGTTTCAATGGTAGATATGATTCGGAATGAATAGATCCGCCAGAGAATTAAAGTCACGGACATAGCCTTTCGAATTAGCAAACTAAAGTGGCAATTGGCTAGTCACGTTTGTTAGAGATCCGACAATCGTTGGAGCAAACGACTACTGGAGTGGAGACCGCCTCTCGGTAAACGTAGTGTGTGTATGTGCATGTAGCCGAAGATCGAAGTAGGTGGTGCTTCACGGGGAGGCCTTTGTCCAACAGTGGACTGCCGCAGATTGTTGATTGAAAATGAATATTTTTTATTTTATATGTCGAAATGTTTTCTTAGACTGCTCGGTAAGGTTCTGTGGTTTCAATTAATGTCTCACGGAATTATGGCCCGGGTTCCAAGTGCCCGATAGATATTGGATTATATTTGATTGATTAGTCATGCGTTACTTAGACGCCGGATCGGATCACAGAGATATGCGTCGAGTTATTGGTGCCGTGAATATTGAACTCAATATTGTATTTCTGGTGAATTATACATAAGATAGATAGAGAGATATATAGATAGATTTATTTCATTCTGCAGTAACACACATGAGTTCATATTAAATTGGCCACGGTGTTGGTTGCTGTCCATCGGGTGACACGCCTGCTCGTTTGCCTTCCTATCCCATAAAAAAACCTAAAGTATCATCATGTTGGTACCTTTAACTTTCACGGACTGTGAATTACAAAACCGCAACTAGCTTTTGCTAATTATGGCTGATAGCAAAACTTTCTGTTATATGAACGGTCAATCAGCAATTCGTTATCACAAAGCGGCTTATTCATGAGCAAAGATATAATCTAATCAGGTTATTCCTTTTCACGGCATAGAGACTCAGGCGGCTCGATTCGTTCATGACGTATTGGGAGGGGTCATCGTTCTACATAATTTTGTCTATTTTTCAATTAATTGCTCGGAATTTTGTTAGTACTAACGAAAATAATTTCTGCTGATATTTTTTTTGAAGAAACGCACGGTGCTAGACTATGAGTTTGTTCAAAACATTTTGTTAAGAATTTCTGAATTTCTATAAATAAGCTTCCTTCGGCACTTTGAAACGAGCCTACGTCTTTCGTAAGGGCCAGCAATGCATTTGCAATCCCTTTGATTTTATAAATGTCCCTAGCCATAATTAAGTTTGTTTTTTTACTTTTTATTTAAATTTCTTTCTTATTATTTATTTTTAAAATTCTAATTCTACGACCTATATTACTAGTAAATAAATACTGCTATTAACTAATTACTTATTTTTTTTAAACAGCCGATATATTTCCGGAGGAACGGACGTTCGCTTGTCCAATGCGGAATGGCGGGGCTACCAGACTAGGAATAAATATCTGTACGCCATACGTATATTTATTTCAATGCAACTTCGCCACTGAGCCAATTGGTCGCCATGATGATGACTTATCATCAATAAACAGAATTGAATTTTTGCCTCCATCTAATATTTAAATAAACTAAGAAAGAAATTTAAATAAACTTGGAAAGAAAATTAAAAAAAAGAGAGAAAATTAAAAATATAATTATGCCCTTAAAAAATAAGTAAAATAAAAAGTAAGTAAGCGTGCCGATCGTCCCGGGGTCGGGCTCCCCCGGGGACTATGGTGCCTTGCCTCAGCATGCAGGGCTCTGCTGGGGCTGACATCCATCTTCCCTTGCGGCTCGTGGGATTCACTAAAGAAGAATTTAATATACCTAATTTGTCGAAAAATGACGGCGACGTGGTTCGCCACCCGTCACGTCCTGATTCTCACGAGGGCGAAAAGCGACCAATGACGAGCCGTTTCGCTGCGATGAATGGCAGCGGATGGAGCTCTGTGGTCTCTGCCAACCCCTGCGGGGGATAAGCGTGAATATATAAAAATATATATATATAAAAATATATATATATAAAAAATACAAATTAAACATTTTTTTAAACAGAGAATTTACATAAAAGCTTCTGGACAGGTCTTATTTTTACGGCATATTTGCTCTAAGCCGATATTTATAGCGTGACTGTAAATTATTACCGTGCTCGACTTCCGTTTTCTGATGTTTGATTTGAAACTTACCCGACTCGACTGTTGTAATTAATGTGGAACCGACGTTGATCGTAGTTCGCGTTTCGCTGCCAACTTAAAATTTATGAAGACTATCTATATAATTAAATAAGTTGAATAAAAATCCGGCTCGCAGGACCAATTTATAAGTAATCGAACTAGACATTCATGTTTATCTCTACTAGTATTAACATTTTTTATCTTATCAAAGGTACGCAGCCTAAATTCGCCCTGACAATGCCTGGTCAGTTGTTTAAAATAGCCGTGAATACATACTCACCATCTACGTATATAATCCATATATATAAATATCAGTTGCTGTTCGTTAGTCTCTCTAAAACTCGAGAACTGCTGGACCGATTTGGCTAATTTTGATTTTGAATTATTTTTGGAAGTCCAGGGAAGGTTTAAAAGGTGCGTAAATATGATAAAAATATTAAGAATATAGTAAAAGCAACGATTTCGTTTTCCCTTAGAAACTTTCCTACCTCTCAAATAAAAAAATTTGGTTAAGTTTTGACCACATTTTTTACTTAAATTGAAACATTATGCAATTATCGTTCAGCTTTTTATTTATTGATTCTGAGGCGGTACGAACTTTGCCGGGTCAGCTAGTAATTAATAAACTTTGTACGCCATAAGTGGCAATGTGATGGAGCTTTTAAACATCTTTTTTAATCTTGTTATATCTCACATTGCGCAAATAAAGAATGATTATTATCATTTTTTTTTCTTAATAACAATATTATTAATATAAAAAAATCTATATAAAAATAATATTATTACTAGGGTTATTAATCCTTCGTGGCGGGATAAACCAAGCACACGAAGGATTATGCATCCAAGGAAAGGAACCTTCTCACGATCCTAGCCGTGCACAATATGGCTGTTTTGTGAATTTTGAATTTCAGTCCAAGTTTTTACCGATAAGTCCATTCACAGAGACCACTATGGGTACAATGACAGTTGAATCGATGTGCCACATGGCGGAAATCTCATGCGCGAGGTCTATGTATTTTATTTGTTTATCGTTTTCCGCTTTAATGAGATTCTCGTCATGTGGAACACTAATATCAAATATCACTGTCTCGCGTGTAGTTCGATCCACAATCACAATATTTTTATAATATTATATTATTACTATCATTAATTAAGTGGATCACTGCCTTGTTCTACTCCTATAAATCTAAAGTACCAGGAGTACATAAAGTTGAAGGTTTCAAAACTTAACATATAAGTTCGTAATGTAAAACGATTCAGACTGTGGATGTGTATGAAACGCTGGCAGTGGCTTTCGAGTGAAAACTCGATAGCGAGGGATGAGTTGACGAGCCACTGAAGCTACGGGTTTAATGCGACGTGAACTGAGTGTTAACAGCTAATTGTCAGCAGTGAGCGCGCGCTTTAGTGCACTTTGTAATTAATCCCGGCGCAATCACTGGACTCGGACCAGACAAAGAGAATCCCAGACACGTAAGACTTTGTAAGGCGACATTTTAAAATTCTGCAATTTTTATTTCATAGGATACGAAGGCTGCTATTACTATAGTATGTTGCTGACGCGACTCATAAAACTTTATTCTTCCATGAACATCAATTTTTTGTGGGATAAGAAGACAAACGAGCAGGCGTGTCACCTGATGGAAAGCAATCAACTCCGCCCATAGACTTCCGCAGCGCCATAAGCAATTCGGAAGCGTTGCCGACGTTTTAAGGAAAGTGTCATTATTGGGGTGGGAATGGGGGGGGGGTAGAGGGAAGGTGAAGGGTATTAGGCCATCCAAATATTCAGGGCGCCTATGGACATCCGCAATACAAATATGGGCAGATGCACCATCTATTATACTTTGAATCCATGACGCAGTTCTGTACTGAGAGGGTGTTATTGTGGCATTGAAAATCAGTCTATGGAGCATCTGCTCGACTACTCACTGTGTGCTAACACCTGCATATATCAAGATCTCATCAAGGCGGATGCTGCTGCCATTGCAGTGGCGAATTACTTGGCCAGAAAAATGTAGGACCACTGACACGCAAAGAAGAAGTTCTGTACTGTCTATGGTGACTATTACTATAGATATTTAAAAATTTCATTTTAGGCATAAAAGAGGTTTTCACACATTTCCCCCTCCCCCCGCTGCGTCGTTATCCCTCATTTAATGGAACTAATCAATCAACCGCCTCTTCCGAATGCAGTATCAATTACGTGACAGAGCATTTTCCAATCCTTCAGTTCCAATTATAAAAATTTTAAGAGCGATAAAATTATACATATTATTATATGAGTAGGTAACAATTATTTATTCATTCTTTTATGGGATAGGAAGACAAACGAGCAGGCGTGACACCTGATGGAAATTAACCTGATGGAAAAGATGGATAAATACCGCCTATGGACATCCGCAGTGCCCTAGGCAGTGTAGAAGCATTGCCGGTCTTTAAGGAAAGTGGCATTATGGGAGGGGGGAGGTAGAGGGGCGATTGATTTTCTGAATGAAAAGATGGATTAGCATAGAAGCAAGGAAGGTGTGCCGCGATCGTAGTGGGTGGAGATCTGTGGTCTCTGCTTACCCCTACGGGAGATAGGCGTGAATATATGTGTATATATATATATATATATATATATATATATATATATATATATATATATATATATATATATATATATATATATATATATATATGATATATATATATATGTGTGTGTGTAACTTTGTGTAAATATAGTTGGTAAAAGAATACGACGAAAATAAATTATGAGGTACTCTCTGTTCTTAAATCAAGATTTACAATGCCGTAGCATCTCCAAATTGAAACTTACGACTTCTTTCTCGTGATGTTTTTCTTTTAAAATAAATAAATAATTGTAAAGTTATTTATTCGTGTATTACCTGATTTTCACGAGGGCGAGAAGCGACCAATGGAGAGCCGTTTCGCTGCGATGAAGGTAGCGGATGGAGCTCTGTGGTCTCTGCCAACCCAGTTGACAGTTATAGAGCATCAGTTATTAAACAAAAATTACACAATACAGTAAAAAAGTGGTAGAGACACACTGCAGACGAATACTTTGTCAATAATGGCATATTATTTGTCTGTAGCATGAATGGGCTGGCTTGCCCGAGGAAGTACCACACTCACGTAGAATACCGGCGTCTGAGTGGTAGCTTACTTACGCACTTCGTCCGGTGAGCGGTAAAGTTCTGGAGGTCCAACCCCCCCTTAACCTCCCCCTCCCATTGACATTTCCTTAAGGGCCGGCAACACTTCTGGACTGCACAGCGTTGATTGCTTTGATTTGCATCGGGTGACACGCCTGCTCGTTTGCCTTTATATCCCATGAAAAAGCTATCGTCTCAATGAATATTGTTCCTTTAAGGTCGGCAACGCTTCCGCACTGCCTATGGCGTTGCGGATGTCTATGGGCGGCGTTGGTTGCTTTCCATCAGGTGACATGCCTGCTCGTTTGCCTTCCTATGTCATAAAAAAAAGTTAGTTAATAATTATATAATAAATAATTTCTATCGTCTATGAACTTCTGGAAATGTGGGCGCTAGCCTAGATTTTCCTATCGCTAACATGTCCTCTACATGTCAAGATCTATACAATCGTTCTCTCTTCTTTGATCTTCCGTTGTAAGTTCATAATGCATATAAAAATGTGAGAAAGGAAAATTTATAATTTATATTACGTTTGACAAATTTGTTAGTGCAGGAGTTAGTGATTTTAAAACATTAAAGTTATATTTAACTATAAAGTTTCATTAGGTAAAATAACTAATAACTGAAACGTTGTTATTTCAAATGGAATCAGAGCTTTGACATTAGCATTTCAAATCTCCGCTCCACGGCTGTACAGCTTGTGACGACGGTAGTTTGACAGATAATATAATTTATACGTGATGTTCTTATTTAGCTCTCTTGGATGCAGGGTAGTTCTTTGTATAATTTTAAGAATTTCGCTAAAACTAATTTTGGTATTTTACAACGACAGATGACTCGATTAAATTTGTCATATGTAATATATCTCAGGTTCGATAGATGAACTGTCACTTAAGAAGCGAAGCGTTGTTTTAATGTAAAAAAATAAATGGTAAATATTATTTTAAATGTTCGGTTTAAATATAATGATTCAAAGTATTCACAAAATATTTGCGCAGAAGGTCCGCACACATATTTATAAATGCTACCCTCGGGGAATCTTAGAGCAAATTAACTGACTAAAATCGCGATTTTATTCCGACCGGCCGTCCCGGGATCCGGCTCCCCCGGGTACTAACCTTACCTCATCATGTGGGGCTCTGCTGGGGCTGACCTCCATCCTCCCTTGCGGCTCATGGGATTCACTATGACGAATTTTAATATACCTAATTTGTTAAAACATGTCGGCAACGTGGTTCGCCATCACACCCTGATTCTCACGAGGGGAGAAGGGACTAACGGAGAGTCGTTTCGCTAAGTGAATAAGTTTCGCTGAATATAAGAGAAAGGGTGGATGAGTGTGAAGAAAACGAGGAAGGTGTGCCGGGTCCGAAAAAGTAAACAGGCAACAGTCAGCGCACACGCTCGCTATAACCATCTGTTCATTAGTACTTGAAACTCATTGTGCTCTGATCGTTTATTTTAAACCATATGTTACAATTATTATTCATATATCACTTAACGGTTTGTGGACAGTCAAAACTTTTACTTAGCTAAGATCCGCGACAAGCAAACAATAACAGAAAATGAATAATGTGTGTTTTCCTGCTGGATGAAGTTGATTTACATGGAACTTAAACTATTTTCTCCGCCCACCAACCACTATACACAACACTAAACACACACTACCACTTTTCCACCTTGTAAACGACTGAAAAGTTACTTGCCGTTACAATGGGCGCCATAGTGATGGATTTCCGCAAAGTAACGCCTGACCCCATTAATCACTTAACGGTTGACTTCCGTAGAGTCTACTATACCTGAAGATGCCTCGTGTTGAAGCGAAACACGTGTCGTTTGCAAGGTGGAAAAGTAATAGTGTGTGTTTGGTGTTGTGTATAGTGGTTGGTGGGTGGAGAGTTGCTGACGGCCGTTTTTCGATAAGAATTACTTTAAATTCCCTGTAAATTCACTTCATCCAGAAAGAAAACACACATTATTAATTTTGTATTGTTGTTTGTTTGTTGCGGATCTTAGCTAAGAAAAAATTTTAACTGTCCACATAGTAATGGATTTCCACAAAGTAACGCCTGACTACAATAATCATCTTACAATTATTTAACAACTTTTGGTGGATGTGATTGCTAACTTATTTTAACACAACCTGAACTATTGCATTCACGCCTAGGACACCTCCATACTATGTTTTATATATATATATATATATATATATATATATATATATATATATATATATATATATATATATATATATATATATATATATATATATATATATATATATATATATATATATATATATATATATATATATATATATATATATATATATATATATATATATATATATATATATTTAATTACCTTTAGTTTTTGGACCTACTTTTAGGTTTTCCATCAACCCAAAGGGTGCCTGGCAGAGAATGCTTCCACGCATTAAGTCCGCTTTTGTACTAAAAATGTACATTAAGAATAAAATAATTAAATAAATAAACATACTTATTTAATTATTGCATTACCTAGTGAAAATGACAAGTGTAGATATAGTAGGCATAATATTCTAGCTAAGCTGCGGTGGACCTTCTGTACTTATTTATTATATTTTGTGATATAACGACACCGGAATGCTAGTAACGCAATAACCCAGTGGCTCGTGCTAGTTATCTACGACGCAAGTCATATATGTCACTCGCAAGCTATTGAAAATGCCATGCAGAATAACTCCACCGCCTAATCCTCTTGCGAGATAACTCCAGATGTTCGGGGATGTTAATAAAGAGCTTGTGTAATTTCTACTCTGTGTATATATTGAAATTTCGGTATTTGAAATCCAGTTTACAAAGTATATTGTGTGATTACTTGCTTAATAATTTAGTTTTCAAGCTGTTTTGGGATCTCCATAAATATACTCCGACCACCTGCTGAGGTACCAAGATTTTGTGTGTACGTCGCCTGTGTACACGCCTGTCACCTGATGGGAGGCAATCAAAATTCGCCAACAATCCACAGTTCCATAGGCATTTTAAAAGTTGGGTTGTTTCAATGTCGTATTGGTTATGATATACTGCCGAAGAGAGCGGTTCCGTAGAGTGACACCACTATGAAACGGAACCAAGTGGAATGAAGTTTCGAAAAAAAAAACGCACCGTTCTGGATCACCACTCATCTTAATGGTGGGGATGAATATTTTCCTTCACTCAAAAATAATCAGTTTCAGGGCTGTACAAATTTTTTCTGTTGATTGTGTGCGTTGAAATGAATGCAGAATGTTCTCTCAACATTGGGACAGAAAAAATCAGTAAGCATGTTTATGCATCGATCTTCCTTCTGTGTCTCTAAAATAAAGTTTTTGAAACAAACCCGATGATAATATCAGCATAAACAGAAAATATCGTACGCAAGTCACCGACAGTCTTTCGAATTGGCACACTAAAGTGGCAATAGGCTCACGCTTAAGGTCACGCTTGTCCGTGATCTCACAATAGTTTGAGCAGACGAGTTCTGGAGTTGAGAGAGCGTCTCGGCAAACGTAGTGTGGGACGCCCCCGGATAAATGTTGTGAAGATCTGCACAGGGCGACTGGCAAAAACTGGATTTGTGAAGCCAAAGATCGGGCCAGGTGGCGCTTCTTGGGGGAGGTCTTTGTCCAGCAGTGGACTGCCGCAGGCTGTTTATTGACTGATCATCCGCGAGGTTAACAGCATATATATATATATATATATATATATATATATATATATATATATATATATATATATATATATATATATATATATATATATATATATATATATATATATATATATATATATATATTCACGCCTATCCCCCGCAGGGGTTGGCAGAGACCACAAAGCTCCATCCGCTGCCATTCATCGCAGCGAAACGGCTCGTCATTGGTCGCTTTTCGCCCTCGTGAGTATCAGGACGTGACGGGTGGCGAACCACGTCGCCGTCATTTTCGACAAATTAGGTATATTAAATTCGTCCTAGTGAATCCCACGAGTTGCAAGGGAGGATGGAGGTCAGACCAGCAGAGCCCTGCATGCTGAGGTAAGGTACCATAGTTCTCGGGGGAGCCCGACCCTGGGACGATCGGCACGCTTGCGACTAGGCTCGCCCCTAGCCACGCATCCATTGGCACGGCAGACCGTGGATTGGCGGAGAGGAATGGAAAGGATAGAGAAGAAAGGAAGGGGCAGGAAAGGAAATGCGGATTGGGGGGGTTACCAGACTCGGAAAAAACATTTATAAATCCATATAAATATTTATTCCGATGCGGGAATCGAACCTCTCTTCTCTTTTGGAGCTCTCGGTACGAGGAACGAATAATTTAACGGCTTCCTCTGAGGCCAGCAAAACTTCCACATATGAGGGTAATAACGGAAAATAATATTGTTGCAAATCTCGGATATTCACAATCAAGGTACGAATTACTAGCATGAGGGAAATAAGCAGTTTGTACAGTGTGTCATAAATAGTTATTCTATTTCTATTTTCTTTCTATTTCTAATTATTTACGTATAATTATTTATGTATAATTATAGTTAACAACTTACATATTAATACTATAAAATAATATCTGTTATAAGTTCAGTTCAACTGCTTAAGGACATTTAGAACCGTGAAACTGAACGTTATTTCTATAGGTATCTATAGTATATACATAGTCTATAGAGACGTGACGTTCAGTTTCACATAATCATTTCTACTTTATTTTTGTGAATAACATTTTTAATGTTATATGGACAGTCAAAAGTTTTACTTAGCTAAGATCCGCGACAAGCAAAACAATAACAGAAAATTAATGTGTGTTTTTCCGTTGGGTTTAGTGGATTTATTTGGAACTTAAACCAAAAACTTACCGAAAATCGGCCATCAACTCTCCACCCACCAACCACTATACACAACGCCAAACACACACTATCACTTTTCCATCTTGTAGACGACACGTGTTTCGCCCCAACATGAGGCATCTTCAGGTATAGTAGACTCTACGGAAGACAACCGAAAAGGTTGTCTACTTCTACTATCTACTTCCGTAGAGTCTACTATTCCTGAAGATGCCTCGTGTTGGGGCGAAACACGTGTCGTGTACAAGATGGAAAAGTGATAGTGTGTGTTTGGCGTTGTGTATAGTGGTTGGTGGGTGGAGAGTTGATGGCCGATTTTCGGTAGGGTTTTGGTTTAAGTTCCAAATAAATCCACTAAACCCAACGGAAAAACACACATTATTAATTTTCTGTTATTGTTTTGCTTGTCGCGGATCTTAGCTAAGTAAAACTTTTGACTGTCCATATAGTGATGGATTTCCGCAAAGTAACGCCTGACTCCATTAATAATTTTTAATGTTTTCGGGCAACAAGTCCCAGGGTGGAGTGACCCAAAGAAAACCGGTGAAGTGCATTCAAATGGAAATCTTATTATTAACGTAAGATCGAAGTTTAAATGGGAGAGCTGCCACTTAAAATTTCGTAATGATTTCCGCCTCGGCAATTAAATTTACGAGGAAAGCTAAATTATGAGTAATAAACCACCTTTTTCCTTATTTTTTTTATTGTGACGAGCGCATAAATAATTTGATATTGAGCGAATCCTGAGGAGAAACAGATTTTTTATTAATTAATTTAAGCATTTTTCAACGGAGGGTAAACAATTTACTTAAATTACAAAGAAATAAGAAGTATAATAAATGTGAATCGCAATTTGTATTTTCTTTTTTTGTTTGTCTCTAAATTTTATTTTAAATTTGAGTGACACAATGACAAAGTTCAATTTGTTTTGACATTTTGCTCACTATAAAGGACAAACTAAATGGCCAGCCTGGCTTAGCTTCCGGAGTCAATGGTCGTGAGTTCAGTTTTCACATCGCGATAAATATGTGATGTCCGTGGAAGAAGTAGGTTTTTAAATATAAATAGTGTAATAGAATAAAACTACAAAGGATACAAAGCAAAAGAGGATTACGGGTGTTATTTTTAACCATCATGTCGGGCACATTATTTAAATCTACTTACACTATTTTAGTATTAAAGTCGAGATGCTGTTAACCGACCGTTAGACCGACCGATTGGCTCAGTGGCGGGGCCCTCCGCCCATGGAGTCAATGGTCGCGGGTTCGATTCCCGCATCGGAATAAATATTTATATGGATTTATAAATGTTTTTTCCGAGTCTGGTAACCCCCCCAATCCGCATTTCCTTTCCTGCCCCTTCCTTTCTTCTCTATCCTTTCCATTCCTCTCCGCCAATCCACGGTCTGCCGTGCCAATGGATGCGTGGCTAGGGGCGAGCCTAGTCGCAAGCGTGCCGATCGTCCCAGGGTCGGGCTCCCCCGAGAACTATGGTACCTTACCTCAGCATGCAGGGCTCTGCTGGTCTGACCTCCATCCTCCCTTGCAACTCGTGGGATTCACTAGGACGAATTTAATATACCTAATTTGTCGAAAATGACGGCGACGTGGTTCGCCACCCGTCACGTCCTGATACTCACGAGGGCGAAAAGCGACCAATGACGAGCCGTTTCGCTGCGATGAATGGCAGCGGATGGAGCTTTGTGGTCTCTGCCAACCCCTGCGGGGGATAGGCGTGAATATATATATATATATATATATATATATATATATATATATATATATGTATATATATATATATATATATATATATATATATATATGTATATATATATATATATACATACATATATATATACATATATATATATATATATATATATATATATATATATATATATATATATATATATATATATATATATATATATATATATATATATATATATATGTATATATATATATATATATATATATATATATACATATATATATATATACATATATATATATGTATATAATATATATACGGAAGTAGATAGTAGAAGTAGACAACCCTTTGGTTGTCTTCCGTAGAGTCTACTATACCTGAAGATGCCTCATGTTGGGGCGAAACACGTGTCGTCTACAAGATGGAAAAGTGATAGTGTGTGTTTGGCGTTGTGTATAGTGGTTGGTGGGTGGAGAGTTGATGGCCGATTTTCGGTAAGTTTTTGGTTTAAGTTCCAAATAAATCCACTAAACCCAACGGAAAAACACACATTAATTTTCTGTTATTGTTTTGCTTGTCGCGGATCTTAGATAAGTAAAACTTTTGACTGTCCATATAACATTAAAAATGTTATTCACAAAAATAAAGTAGAAATGATTATGTGAAACTGAACGTCACGTCTCTATAGACTATGTATATACTATAGATACCTATAGAAATAACGTTCAGTTTCACGGTTCTAAATGTCCTTAAGCAGTTGAACTGAACTTATAACAGATATTATTTTATAGTATTAATATGTAAGTTGTTAACTATAATTATACATAAATAATTATACGTAAATAATTAGAAATAGAAAGAAAATAGAAATAGAATAACTATTTATGACACACTGTACAAACTGCTTATTTCCCTCATGCTAGTAATTCGTACCTTGATTGTGAATATCCGAGATTTGCAACAATATTATTTTCCGTTATTACCCTCATATGTGGAAGTTTTGCTGGCCTCAGAGGAAGCCGTTAAATTATTCGTTCCTCGTACCGAGAGCTCCAAAAAGTTTCGCTTCGGCAATTTTAAATATTTAAAGTTTTCACTCACGTCTTCGCTTTGAGTTCCGCATCCGGGTGAATGCAAACTTCGTGCTAACAAATATAATCACACGTTACAACCTACACTCGTTTATTTTTAATTTTTTTTTAATAACCGAGTGCTTGGGAGGTTGAGAGTTTCTGCCGTTTTTTCGGTAAGATTTAATTTAAGTTCCCAGTAAATCCACATCTTCCAGTAGAAAACCCACATAATTATTTTTCTATTTTTGTTTGCTTGTCGCGTATCTTAGCTAATTGAAAGTTCTGAATGTCCACATATTTTTTTTTTATTGTTATCGATATCAGCGCTGTGGATTACCAAAGCTTTTCGCTGAGTGTAGACCTTTTCGTAATCCATGCTGTAGGACTAGCAACATTAATGAATGTAGGCTTACTCTTATTATAATTATCGTATTTTTGTCTTGTCTTTCTTTATACAAATAATAAGTCTTCCTCGTTCATTATCCTTATTGTCTTATTTCATTTATATTTTGTCTGTACTGTAGTCATACTATATGGACAGTCAAAAGTTTTACTTAGCTAAGTTCCGCGACAAGCAAAACAATAACAGAAAATTAATAATGTGTGTTTTTCTGCTGGATTAAGTGGATTTATTTGGAACTTAAACCAAAAACTTAGCGAAAATCGGCCATCAATTCACCACCCACCAACCACTATACACAACACCAAACACACATTATCACTTTTCCATCTTGTAAACGACACGTGTTTCACCCCAACACGAGGTATCTTCAGGTATAGTAGACTCTACGGAAGACAACCGACTTTTCGGTTGTCTTTCGTAGTTCGGATCTTAGCTAAGTAAAACTTTTGACTGTTCATATAGTGATGGATTTCCGCAAAGTAACGACTGACTCCATTTATAATCTGTAGGCATACATTGATGAATGTATAACTAATGTAATAAAACCTTTTATATTGTGTTGCTTCTCTTTGAATTCGTAATTTTTAAATATAAAAATTCAAAAAAGAAATAAATTGTTTTTCAAAAATAAAAATTATTAGTTGGACTGACGTCTTTCAATAGACATGTCACCCTTCCGGCATAAGAAATTGAAATTATATTATATATTGAAATATAAAATGTAAATTTATGAAATGTGAATAAAGTACGAATAAGATATAAATGTACAGTGAATAGGAAAATAAATTAATATCACTTGGAAGAATTTCAGTTACATCAAAGTAAAAACCCCCTAAAGATCCAGCCCTAGTATTATGACTGGCACGTTATAGTACTGTAGTATGATTTTACAAATAAATTTTTAATTGACTCAGTGGCGGGGCCCTCCACCCGCGGAATCAATGGTCGCGGGTTCGATCTCCGCATCGGAATAAATATATGTATAGATTTATAAATATTTATTCCGAGTCTGGTAAACCCCCCAATCCGCATTTCCTTTCCTGCCCTTTCCTTTCTTCTCTATCCGTTCCCTTCCTCTCCGCCAATCCACGGTCTGCCGTGCCAATGGATGCGTGGCTAATGGCGAGCTTATTACCTCAGCATGCAGGGCTCTGCTGGGGCTGACCTCCATCCTCCCTTGCGGCTCGTGGGATTCACTAACACGAATTTAATATACCTAATTTGTTGAAAATGACGGCGATGTGGTTCGCCACCCGTCACGTCCTGATTCTCACGGGGGCGAGAAGCGACCAATGGAGAGCCGTTTCGCTCTGTGCTCTCTGCCAACCCCTACGGGGAAAGTCGTGAATATATAAAAAAATATAATATATATTCTTAATTACTTTCTATAAATAAAAAATAAATAAAAGTATCGATAGTTAGTAGCCTTAAAAACAATTAGACTTACATGAAAAATAATTCATTAAAACGACGAACAATACAAAAATAATTTTGAACAAGACCGTTACGAGTGTATAAATTGGGTTTTCCGCGCTACAAAAGGTTATTGTGATGTGGAATCAACAAAATGGATGGCTCACATCCATTCGCGGGGGATATAAATACATTGTTGGGCTTAGCTATCCGCGTGTTCTATTGTTTATGGTTAAGAACAGCTGGGTAGAATATTTCAACGGCCGATGTTCTTAATGTAGGCAATTAATTCACAAAAACTTCTCAGAATCACATACTAATTCTTAAGATTTAGAAGAATTGAAAAAGATGTCAGCTTATAATTATATTTTGACGACCAATTAGCTTGGTGGTGGGGTCCCCCGCCCATGGAATCGATGGTTGCGGGTTCGATCCCTGCATCGGAAAAGATAAATAGAATAATTTATTTCCCTCTCCAGCAACACACATTAATACATATTAAATTCTTACGTAATCAACAGTACATACTGATCGAAATGGACGATGGGTCAGTCAAAATCTCCACTCATTGAACAGAGAAACTGATTTTCTGCCACCGCCTGACCATTACGGAGATGCAGTGGAGCGCATCTTCAGAAACACGAGGCCCATATATTTACTTGTGATTTACCCCACTTATAAAAGTAAATAAATATATGTATGACCTACAGATATATGGTTCGAGTCTGGCAACCCCACAAATCCGCATTGGTCAAGCGTGATAGGTTAAAGTCCGTTCCTCTTAAAACCATTGAGAGGGCCGTGCTTAGCAGTAGGACATATTATATATGGGCTGTAGAAAAAAATATATACACATATATCATGGTATTAAAACAAAATTTATTTATTCGTGTACACTTCTTAAATCTGACTCGTGAAAGTCAAGTCGTCTTGGAGTGATCACTCGAAAAAAAAAACGCTATATAAATCATTTTACACATCTCGTGTTCTCCAAAGATAGAAGCTTTTACCTTAAAACGTGTCTCAACACCAAGTCTTTTAGGTAAAGCCAACTGATTGTAAAAGTTTCAACGTTGTCTCGTCGTGACTTGTCGATTGCTTTTTGCTCCTTAAAGTACCCTCTTATAGTTTTAATGAAAAAACTTACAGGTGAACTCCTTAAGGACTATTAATTCCTTGGTTTCCAATACAAATTATTTCACAATAGTCCTTTTTATATATTTTCCTTAATTGAAAATAAGTCTAGTCTAGTATTGCTATCATCATTCCTAGAATATTTGTTTATGACTACAACTTAGCCTTCGGGATTCAATAAGACCTGATGAATATATTCATGGGCGCCCAGGGTGTATGACGATACACCTGAATACCAGTGACATTGTGACTATATTGAATAAAATTATACACTTTTGAGAAATATCTTCTAGAACAACGGGGGGGCGACAATAACATTATTTATAGGAATAAAGAAGGTGAGGAGAAGGTAGAGAAAAGTTTAGACTGAGGTGCTCATAGCTCAAAAAATAAAGCGGAATAGAAAAGCTGTTTTCCAAATGTTCATACATCAGAAAAGCCGATCCCTTTATATTGCATTTACCACCTGGCTTACGCTGACTTAGAACTATTTTTGACACATCTTAGGTTTGAATACTTACCATCTGGATGAAATGATTTGCTTTTTTCCCGGAAAAATAGTGGGAATCAAAAAAAAAACCCAACAATATATATTATATATTTTGTTGTTATTCTCAACTTCACAGAAATAGAAATATTTTTCCTCGTTCCGGCAAAGCTATTTCCAGTTTCCCAAACAAAACCTTACCCACTCCCCTGAGTGCCTTCGTCTCTTTATACGCTCGACCGACCCACACTCGGGAGAACTTTTGTCGGATAACCGCTATCAACTTTACAAGTTACTGCCTACACAAAACTGACCGCGCAGATTGTTAAAATGATTGATATTTATGATTTTATTATTTGATATTTAACAAACAAGTTAAACTATTACATTTGTACATACATACACATCGTCACTCCTGTCTTCTGTGGGGGTAAGGAGAGACCACAGATCTCCATCCGCTACGATCCCGGCACATCTTCCTTGCTTCCTCCACACTCATCCATCTTTCCATCCATTCCTCTCACGTTCAGCGAAACTCTCACTTCACATAGCGAAACGCCTTTCCGTTAGTCGCCCTCGTGGGAATCAGGACGTGATGGGTGGCGAACCTCGTCACCGTCATCTTTTAATTAATATTAAGCCACGAATATCTATCTTTACAGCAGGCCACTGCTAGACATAGGTCTCACACAAAGCGCGTCACCTAACCCGATCTTCGGTTACACGCATCCAGTCTCTGCGAGCCGCCTTGCACAGATCGTCGCTCCATCTAGCAATTCCCACAACATTTGCCTAGACGCGGTCTCCACTCCAGCACTCGTCTACTCCAACGATTGTTGGTTCTCCGACAACCGTGTCTAGCCCATGGCCACTTCAATCTGCTAACTTGAAGAGCTTTGTCGGTGACTCTGGTTCTCCGAATTCTGTCTACCAGAGAAACTCCGAGCATAGTCCTGCCCATAGCCCTCTTACAGACGACGGGAGCGAGTTTATTTTACTTCTTAAATTTATTTGTTTAGTTCCATTGAACCCAGTGTGGAATATTTCAATATTTCCACACTAAACGGTTGATGTGGAGCTTTGTTCACGCGCCATTTGTCGCGGCGGGATCGGAGGGGGGGAGGGGAGGGTGCGAGGGAACTTTATTCACCGCACCTCCAACCATTACACGTAACAAATGTTCGGCTCCGGAGTGATTTGTTTTGTCTATGCTTTCGGGATCTTGTTGGTTATTTTGGTAAGTGGATATTATCTTTGGGATAAGATTATTATAGAAATGTGTTGTACTACAGACATTTCTTTGGTCGTATTGTATTAACATGGTGCGTAGTTTTGTTTGTGTGTCAATGAAGAGACGGCGGTGGGGTCACCACCTGCGGGTATACGGTCGCGGGTTCGATCTCCGCATGGAGACAAATATATCTATGGCCTACAGATATCTATTCCGATTCGGATTTACCCTCCCCCCGCCTTGGTGAGCATGACGGAGAACTTCACTGTGTTACGAGGGTTCGCTGAGATGCTGCAAGTTGGAATGATCACTCGTAAGGCTGCCTTAATTGTGCCATTAATTGTGATGTCAGGCGGAGCGGATATAGAGAAATGGGACTGGAACAGACAGGTTTGTAGGGAGTCGAGAAAAGAGCGCAGGAAAGAGCCCTACGCAAGTAGCGTGCGTATCTCCCGTGCTTCAGCCCGTATGACCTAGATGACGGTAGTGCCATGGGAGGTGGTGCGATTGTACCCCCCCCCCCCGATCGCATAGGACAAGCGTTGCGAACTGGACATTCCTCTAGAAATGGGATAGCCTTAGAATTTATGGTAACAAGAAAACTTAAGGTACTCCTTTTAAAAGTAGAAGAAAAACTAACAATGATATTCTATTCTATTCTAATTATAACAAAATTCTTGTTAACGATTCCAAACGATGGTGGAAGATTTCCAATGAACATACGATGCTAAATCATAAACTTTCAGATTCATACCGATTCATATAACTATTTTTACTGAAATGCATACGTTAAATATTATAATATGGAAGTGTTTCTTCAGTTACATAAAAACTAACTTTCAATCCAAAATCCAAAATAGAACTTGACCTCCGAAAAGATCTTATGCCACCATGCCTATCTTGTGCCACCTCCTGTTTTTTACTGACTTTTACTGAATTACTGACTTGGAGTTTGCGCAAGTCGCCTCCACGATCTCTCTTCAACGGTACCTGGGGCGCCTCACAGGACGGTGTCCAGTTGGGCGGCCCACATACGCTCACTTGAAACCGTGATCTTCCCCCATCCTCTCAACGTGGCCCAGCAAACGGAGTCGGTGAGCCTCAGTCTCTCCGATTACGTTGCTTTAGGCAAACAGATGTTCGATTTCGGCATTTTTCCGTCTTCTGCAACTACCATCATCTCTATTGGTTGGGTCCAGAATCTTATGAAGGACTTCTCGTTCTGCGACTATAATTATCTTCTATTCTTTTAGCGTTAGTGTTCCTTTAAGTTACTTAAAATGGTCAATTTTGATTTTAATTATGATAGTAAAAATCAAATTAAAATATACAGAACGTAACTGGCGAAGAGTGAAAGCGCTCGCTTAGTAAAGCAAACGTATGTTTTCCCCGAAGCAAATAATCAACTCATCCCAACGGGCAATATATCTCGGGCGATAATCGATGTGAGCCATTTATCCAGCTGTTTCGATAACGAGATCGGTCGTTTTGTAACGCCAGATAAACGATTCATTCACTTTCGAGTGAATAGCTGTTTCATTTCATTCACTCTCGAATGAATAGCTGCTTCGAATAACCGCTCACTCGTTAATAACATATTTCGTAAATCAACACAATCGTGGCTTGAAGCAATAAATTATTTTCAGCTGAATAATTATTAATGACAGGTTTTTCTCTTTGCCGATAGATGGCGCATTTTTATAACAAGCATTCATAATACGCGGTATCATTTGTTAACATGACATATGTTTATATGTATAAATTTTAATTAATTGACTTTTATCTCGTGATCCCATCAGTTGAATAAAGCTAGATATATAGTGGTAGAGCCACGCTGCAGACGAATACTTTGTCAAGTATGGCTTAATATTTGTCTGTAGCATGAATGGACCGGCTCGCCCGGGGAAATACCACACTACCGCAGAAAACCGGCGTCTGAGTGGAAACTTAACTACCGCACTTCGTACGGTGAGCGGTCAAGTTCCGGAAGCCCAACACCCTCCCCCTCCCATTTCCACTCCCATAATGGCACTTTCCTTCACGGTCGGCAACGTTTCCGCACTGCCTGTGGCGCTGCAGATTTCTATGGGCGGCGTTGGTTGCTTTCCATCAGGTGACACGCCTGCTCGTTTGCCTTTCGATCCCATAAAAAAAACTCTAAAAGGGTAAAAACACTGATGTTCATGTATGGATAAAGTTTTGTGAGTCGCGTCAGCAATAGACTATAGTAATAGCAGCATTACTATTACAATTAGTTTGAAATTTCAAAATACAGTTTTAATTTTCACTTCTGTCAGGACCAAAAAATCGAAAGCAGTCATGAGAACTGCCTCCGATTTTGGTTTTATAATGACCTTTCAAGGCCATAAGTACTGAATGATTGATCATTTCCTTTTAAAATCTTTTTAAAGATTGATTATGCTAATAAATTTAATTTTCTCCAATATTTACCACATGCTTTTTGTATTTTCCAGAGCATTTTGTTCGTCTATCACTAAGAATATTTACATAAACTAGTATTTCGTTACTGCCATGTGAATTATTTAGATGAGAGGGATGAAAAGACTGAAAAGAGGGTACATGTTGAGTTTCTTTCGCTGTTCTGCTCCGTTCAGATGCACCTAACTGCGAAACAGAAGTAGAGAAAGTATGGTTAATAAACACCATAAAATATAAAAGCCATAAACACTTAGTTAGGGGTTAGTACGTAAAGTCTTATTCTGGGAGCTTTCATAAATATATTTGTATTAATATGGAATAAATTTATGTGAATAAATAATACTACGAAAAATAATTATATCTGTTTATTTAGATATTATTTATATATATACAAATAAAAAGTATACATAGAGCAATATTTGTTATAAATTTAATATCTTACATTTTTGCAGTAGTTGCATATATCTATCTATTTATATTAACAAAAGGTATTTTCTGCAACTGGAAATGCAAAATAATTCACATTGAATTTATATTTTTAAGGTAAATTATTTTGATTAATGAAGTCCGGGGTTACTTTGCGGAAATCCATTATTATGTGGACAGTTAGAACTTTTACTTAGCTAAGATCCGCGACAAGCAAACAAAAAGAGAAAAATAATAATGTGTGTTTTCTATTGGAAGAAGTGGATAAAAAGACTTAAGGATTTAATGGTTGTCTTCCGTAGAGTCTACTATACCTGATGATGCTTCGTGTTGAGATGAAACACGTGTCGTGTGCAATTTTGAAAAGTGGTGGTGTGTGTTTAGTGTTAGTATTGTTCATAGTGGTTGGGAGGTGGAGAGTTGCTGACGGCTGTTTTTTCGGTAATATTTAGTTTGAGTTCCCCGTAAATCGACTTTTTCTATCGTGACTTTTTTAGTTGACTAAAAAAGCCCATAGAAGGTTTTGGTAGAATGGCCACCATTTTATCAAAACGTAATGTGATAAGTTGACTAGTTATAGTTCAAGATATTTAATGTTATCGTATTTTCGTTGACACTAGCATAATAGTTATAACTTATCGTCATCAAAGATAAGAAAAGAAAAGCGAATCTAAATTTAAACAACAAAACAGTAAAAAATAAAATAAGTCTGTGAAACATATAAATTGTAACATTGTTAATCGTCTATAAGTTTGTTTTCTTTCCTCGTTTGTATTAATATCTTGATTGGTTAACTTACTAGCTAATAAGTCTTTATCAAATGGTCAGACACAAAGGGCCCTATAGCTTCTGGGTCTTTCATTTTCTTCTTTTTGTGCAGAGGACAACTCTTCCGCTTGTGGCCCGTCTCGGACTTGTTGTGTGTTGGTTTGTATTGTGCAGATATGGATACACTCTTGTTATCATTATCCACTAAATGTTTTTGGCAACTTCTAGTTTTATAATCACCTATTTGCTTATCAATATTAACACTTTCAAAAACACTATGTGCATCATATTTGTTAAATGTTCTAGGATCCTCTCTCCCCACTTGTTTTGTTTTGTATGCGTTTGACGATACTTCTAACTTGCTGTGATGAAGGCAGGTTGATGTTATCTGAAATTATTAAGGTTATTCGTATTTTCTATAACTAATGGCGTCGAAACGTGGACGCTGACTGTTTGTCTGCTTGAGAAGCTCAGAGTTGCTAAGGAAGCTGTATAGCTTCCTTAGCAACTCTGAGTATGTATCTCTGTGTATACAGAGCTATGCTCGGAGTTTCTCTGGTAGATATGATTCGTAATGAACAAATCCGCCAGAGAACTAAAGTCACCGACATAGCCTTTCCAATTAGCAAACTAAAATGGCATACATGGGTGGCGAGCCCATTGCCACTTTAGTTTGCTAATTCAAAAGGCTATGTCGTTTATTGGAGATCCGACAATCGTTGGAGCAGACGAGTGCTGAATTGGAGACCGCGTCTCGGTAAACCCAGTGTGGGACGCCCCCCGGCTACATGGTGCAACGATCTGCACAAGCGACTGGTGAAAACTGGATTCGTGAAGCCAAAGATCGGGCTAGGTGGCCCTTCTTGGGGGAGTCCTTTCAACCTCCACGGTTGTGTTTAATTGATAAACCAATTAGTATGGGATTTATGGGACTTGTACATGGTCCTTCGAGTCGGATTATTAATATAATTCGACTCGCACATTATTAATCTTTTTCGCACAATGAACGATTTGTTGGTTTTCTGCTAGTCAACGGGGAGAGCAGAAAATGTGTTGGCAAGTGAGTTATTTATGATTTTTGTTGTAGATTAAGGTATCTTATATAAGTTACTCACCAATGGCGCTCGCGCGTATTTCGCGGCGCGATCGGCGACTTCACTCCTCAAGCGCCACGTACGTTCTGCGGCCCAGCGACGCACATAGCTTGCTTCATCACCTCGTGCACTCTGCCACCTATTGACACGATTTGTAAATTTCTACTACTATAGGTGTTTGGTGCTTCCTGAAACTTGGGTGAAATTCGTTTCACACACAATTTATGTTCCCCTGTATTTATCTTCTCCTGTATGTTACGACAGTTTTGTATAACAACACGTCCGTTAGATAAAGAGTCACAAACGCCATTTGTTGAATATAATAAGAAGTAAAAGGAAACAGAATTTTTTAATTCTTCAAGCTATTCTTTTATGTTTTCCTTATATTTTTTTATTCATAAACCTTCTCAGTATTAGAGCGAAAAAAAATATTCAAATCATTCCAGCCGTTTGTGAGTTTTAGAGACACTAATAATATAGCACTCCATTTTTATATTTATAGATTAGTTTATTATATAAGATACTAAACATATTCTTCTCTTAATCGTTGACTATAAAGATATATGTACAGGAGATCGGGTGGCAGAATTAGGGGCATGAGAATTGGACTTTCAAACATAAATAATAAAAAACCTACAAAGGATATAAATGAAAAAATAAAATCCTCTTTTCTCTTCTTTAAAGAAAAGAGAAGTGCAGGTTTTATTTGTTTTAAGAATTATTTCTTCTAAATGTTGACCCCTTCCTCGGACACACTCTTAGAATCTAGCCACTGTATCCTGTTCCACTCGCTGAAGTAGTGACGTCGGGATACCGTTAACATCGCGGACGATCTTTTAGTGCTAAGATGGTCGTCGAGTTTGTCTCATAAACTTGAAGTACCCCCACAAAAAAGTCGAAAGTGGTGAAATGACTTATCAATTTGTGAGAGAAGAAATCACGAAAAAGTGAAGCGTGGCGCCATCTTGTTGAAACCATGTGCGTGAAGTGAAGGCAGGATGTTCTCTTAATTTTGGCAGAATATAATCCGTAATAATGCGTTTATCGATTATTGGACCTATACCGTAATTCTGTTATCAGACACCCTATATATTCAAACACAATTTCAAATGTATTTACACGTTTTATGTCTCTCTTTCCCAGTCTCCTTTTATCATCATTTAAAGGCCGGAAACGCTTCCGCGTCTCCTGCGAGGTCGCGGTTGTCTATGGACGGCGTTGATTGCTTTCCCTCAGACGACACGCTTGCTCGTTTGCTCTCCTATCCCATAAAAAATCATTAGTGCCCTTATTGTGCATGCTTATGTACCTGTAAACAAGCTGCAAAAGACGAGCCTGCTGTCCAGCAGTACGCAGCAGTAAGCAAGCGAAACGCAATGGAAGCAACGCGTCGCGCTCGCTCGATGTCTTCGAGTCAGCAATGGAGAACCGCATCGCTGACGTATAATACCGAAGAGATATCGGCCACAAGCCTGCAAATCGCTTTCTATATGAATGAAGAGCATATCTCAGCGAACGGTTAAATTCTGCAGAGGAATAGGTCATCTATCAGCACCTTTTTTCATTTTTACCATGTATAGTGCTCCGAAGAAGTGTTCGGATTAATTTCGGCCACTGAATTCCAATACCACACAACTCGCCACATAGTAAAGTTTCATCCCCACCATCTGAATGAATGGCAATCTAGTTTTTTGTTTATGGTATAGGAAGGCAAACGAGCAGGCGTGTCACCTGATGGAAAGCAATCAACGCTGCCCGTAGGCATCCGCAGCGCCATAGGCAGTGCGGAAGCGTTGCGGATCTTTAAGGAAAATGTCAGTATGTGAGTAAGAGGGGTAGGGGGGGTGTTAGGCCTCCAAAACTCAGCCACTCACAGTACGAAGCGCGGTAGCTAAGCTACCATTCAGACGCCGGTTATCTGCGGGAATGTGGTACTTCCTCAGGTGAGTCGGCCCATTCATGCTACAAACCATTCTGGACAAAGTATTCGTCTGCAGCGTAGCACTTTTCCAGAAACTTCTTACCACGCACCACTACCCTGTGGAACCAGCTACTTTCAGCGATGTTTCTTAACCGATGTGACATTGGAACCTGCAGATGCGTGGTAAGGGATCCTTTTCATCTCTCGTTGTTTGAGAGTTTTTCGCAAAAACAAACTAGCATAATACATATGCTATCAATTGCACTATACACTTGATACATTGCGGATTTAATTGCAATTCCAAAATCATCATCATCAGCAGGACACTGCAATCCACTACAGGATAAACCCCTTCCCCAAGGCGCAACATCTATCTCGATCTTTAACTACATTCACCCAATTTCTACCAGCCGTTTCTGATTCATATTCTGATGATATAAAGACTAAATACCACTATCAAGATTTATCTTACCTCTATCCTTATACCAGTTGCCAAACAGAAGGTAATGTTCCCAATTCTTCGGTTCCAGCTCCAACAGTTTTTTGAATATCCACAGCTTCTCTTCTTCCGGTGTCATTAACAATAGTTCTAAGTACGCCTGTACGAATCTCGGCTCTAGTGATATGCAGCGCTCTAACATCTTCAGTGATTCTTCTATTCTGTTCTTTTTTCTAAAATTATATTTTATAATTAATATTATTTTTTAGTTCATTTTTTTTTATTTTGCTATGCTTTATGTTATTATCAAAATAACTGTTTAGTGTACTGCTTATTAAGTAGAAGGTTAGAGGATTCAGCAACAGATTAAAAGCCTCCCTCCCGTCAATACTGGTCTAGGAAATCATGATTTATAAAAAATATTTAAAAATCACAAAAGTATTTTTCTAGTGTATATTATTTTTCACAGATGATATTAATTAGAATGTTTCGCTTATGGCGGCGATTTTTCAAACGTTTCATATGATTTTGATCAGATATCATTTTAAAATTTGATGACTATTTATTTGAATGTTTAATTAATATTAATATATGATTATTTTGTTTAGATATAAACATATTATATGATTTTGAAATAATGATATCTAATATCATTATTTCAAATTTGATGATTGTTTATTTGAATGTTTAATATATGATTATTTTGTTTAGAAATAAATAAAACCTGATTTGGACCAGATATCATTATTTGTTTCAAATTTAATGATTGTTTATTTGAATGATTAATATATGATTATTTTATTTAGATATAAACAAATAATTTAATTTGGATCAGATATCATTATTTGTTTCAAATTTAATGATTGTTTATTTGAATGTTATATTATTATTTGGTTCAAATATGAACTAATAATATGATTTTTGTCAAACATTATTATTTGTTTTTTATGTGAATCATCTTATAGTGGGAATGGGAGTGAAATCGTACTCGAAAAATTACGCCGCCTCGATTCATGTTAATTTTTTTTTAAATTATTAAATATAATAATAACTTACCTGTAAAGTTTAGCGAGGTTGTAATGTGCGTTCACATGATCTCGGTTGTATTTGAGCGCTTGTAGAAAATGATGTTCAGCGCGACCTGACGCCAGGACTAGCGTGCCAAGATTGTTGTGGGCACTGGCATAGCTTGGCCACAACCTGGTTTAGAAATAAAAACAATGTGATAGTATTATATATTTAATTATGTTATCTTAGTCTGCATTACATATTGTATATTACTTGGAAAATATTTGATAAAAAATAAATAAAAAGAGTAATTTATATTGAATTATTTACGATTTTAAACTATAATTTCTACAATTCCATCATAGGTTGATTCCATTCACGATGAAAGAGTTGTAAATGTGGATGAAAGGGACGATTGGGGAAAACCAAGGAGAACATATCTTGATCAAATCACAAAAATACTCAAAAAAGGCCAAGTTCAAAGTATTCTTAACCGATGAGCTTGTATGAAGAGAGTGATGAGTGTGGATGAAGCCAAAAAAATCGATTAAGGCAGTCATGAGGACTGCCGACAGAAGTCAAAATTTAAAACTGTATTTTGAAATTTCACATTAATTGTAATAATTAATGCTGCTATTACTACAGCATGTTGCTGACGCGACTCACAAAACTTTATCCATCCATGCGTCCAACGCACACATATACAATAGGATATATACAATGTGTTGGCGTGATGCGTGTACGTAGGCAGCTGCGCGAGTATTAACTGTGTTTAAATTATCTATAGTAATAGTCTATAGCTACACTCATAGCCTTAAGCATGTTGCTGACGCGAACCCATAGATTTTGTCCCTACCTAGAGTAGTATAACGCGGCTATAGAAGTTTTCAAATAAGTGCCGGAATCGTAGCAGTAATATATATATCATTTTTTTGTTAGTAGTAGAAATAATCACAAAAATGTATAACTGACAAAGTATCAAATATTTTACCTTACATACTAGTTTTAGGAAAATAAAATTTCGTAAATCAAGTTAGAATTAACCATACTCACAAAGGAACTGTAAACTTTAGAATATAAAACAGCATTGTTAAAATCCAAGAGCTTTTACCTTAAAGCTTCCTTATAATGTTTTATTGCGCTCTCTTGCTGTTCGATATCCTTTAGAAAGTTTGCAAAGTTGTAATGCAATTTCGCGTTGTGAGGAAGAACGGCCAGATCGGCTCTGAAACATCAATTAATTTCAATAACTCTAGCTAAGATAGATAGATTAATTTATTTATTTCTGCATATATTAAATAATTACATATTCATTCACTGTACATATGGATGAAAATAGGCTCAGTCAAAACCTCCACGCATAGAACAGAGAAATTGATTTTCCGCCCGACTCTTACGCAGTGCAGCGTAATTTGAGAAATACAAGCATTATATCATCATCAAGGCATTACAGCCGCGGATGGACCTCAGCGTGGTTTAGTAAATTTTTCCAGTCGGATCTTAGTTTGGCTTTTTCTCTCACCGATTGCCTTTAAGTCGTCCTCGACTCCATCTAGCTATTAGGGCGGCTTCTACGACCATCTGGTTTGCCGTCGAGTAGGCATTTGGGTTCTCTAGACGCCACGAGCCTTATATATACTTGTAATATACTCTACATGAAAATCTATAATAAAGCCTTATATATACATAAGAATAAAAACAATACGCGATATTACCAATACTGCTATAATCCAACTGTTACATATTTGGTTATTAATTTAAAATATTATTATGGACTTACATATTTGGTTATTAATTTAAAATATTATTATGGACTTACGTATTTGGCGGGAAAAAGACGCTATTAAGTGAAATAGCATCTTTTTCCCGCCAACTTACATCAGTGACATTGTGTTTTTATTTCATTTTCATAATCTTATATTATTATATTATACAATATTATACAATATATTTCGATTAAAGTATATAAGTGATATGAAATAAATGGTTGTATCGTGACTTTTTAAATTGACTGTAAAAGTCCATAGAAGGTTTTGGTAGAATGGCCACCATTTTATCGAGACGTAACGTGATAAGTTGACTTCTTATATTTCTAGAGATTTGATGTTAACATATTTTAATTGACATTAGAAAATAGTTGTAACTGAAAGCCAACAAAGAAAAGAAAGAAGAAGTAGAACAGCCGTATATTTTGCTTAAACGTGCAGTCACTTTTAAGACACCTTAGTGGAGGAAGTATATTGTTCCAGCATTTCGTTGTTTGTTACATAAATAATTCCACATACCTTAGAAGAGTCTCCCTGGTTCTCCACTCGCAGTTTCGAAGCTGTGTTCTAGCTGCACCACTTGCAACCAAAACCGCCACTCCCACCACCAGTAACCGTCTTCTTCCAGCGCATCGTCGCCACATCAACTGAACCCCATATACGGCTATCACCACTGAGCCAATACTACAAATTATAAAAGATAGTTAATACAAAGCAAATAGACTTTTCCCGACATCTTCACATTAGTGACGTTGTATTTTTCGGTTTCATAATCTCATGTTGCCTATACATGTCTCACTGCTGGGCATGGGCCTCTTCATTTCTGGAGGAACGAACGACGCTCCTTCAAAGCAAATTGCGCATTGAGGGATGGGTGTTAGGCCTATGGAACTCAGCCGCTCACCGTACAAAGCGCGGTAGCTAAGCTACCACTCAGACGCCGGTTTTCTGCGCTAGTGTGGTACTTCCCCGGGCGAGCCGGTCCATTCTAGCTACAGATAAATATTATGCCGTTCTTGACAAAGTATCCGTCTGCAGCGTGGTTGCTTTAGAAACTAATAGAAAACTTTTTACAGCGTTGAAACTGACTGTTTTTAAATGATCAGATGCACATTTATCGGAACTCTTAAAAGATTTTTTAGCTCCGGTGTTAAGTTTTCTTTTTGCGGTTTACAACGTTTTCGCATTTTTGCGTCTATATATAAAATATATTTTAAAATACATTACTGGCATACCTTGGTATATACAAAACTCGTTCAGCTACAACAAAGCCCACGGTCACAAACAAATTGGACGCCGGCAGGTATGGTAAAACCAGAAGCAGTAATCCCACCACGATGGGGGTATGTCGCTGGTACTGAAATGAAAAATCAAAATGTAATACTTATATTTACAATTTTAATTATTTAATAGTTGTATCTTTAGACTACATAAACATTACCTTTATGATTTCTGATGATTAATGGAGCCAGGCGTTACTTTGCGGAAAACCATTACTATGTGGACAGTCAGAACTTTTACTTGGTTCAGATCCGCGATAATCAGTTTGAAGTGGTAGAGCCACGCTGCAGACGAATACTTTGTCAAAAATGGCAAATTATTTGTCTGTAGCATGAATGGGCCGGCTCGCCAGGGGTAGTACTACACTCCCGCAGAAAAACCCGCGTCTGAGTGGTAGCTTAGCTACCGCGCTTCGCTCGGTAAGTGGTTGAGTTCCGGAGATCCAACCCCCCTCTTTCCTCCCTCTCCCACTAATGACACTTCTTAAAGGCCGCTAAAGCTTCCGCACTGCCTATGGCATTGCGGATGTCTATGAGCGGCGATGATTGCTTTCCATCTGGTACTTCTACTTTGTCTACTTGTCGCGGATCTTAGCCAAGAATTCTGTTCACATAAGATTTTAACATCTATTTTTTCGCCCTCTAGTTCTTGCTAGAAAACAAGAGTTCTGGCTTATTTCTCGCACACACGATCACTGTCATAATCACTGGCCCAGATCTATCTTTTGGTGAATATGATACGCCACCTAGCCCTATTTTTGATTATACTCATTCAGTTTCACGACCACCCTAGGAAGATCGTACTTATACTTATACGACTACTGAAAAGTTAGTTATATTGGTAAATATTAAATATTTACTTACATCCAAATCCAATAAACAGCAATAAGAAAGTGCTACTAAAGCAAGCAAAGCAACAAAAGTGAGGAGGTTCCTCGGATCCCAGCCGCTGGTGATGAGGGGAATGGATCCCATCTGCCAATCGTGGCTTAGTGTCCAAGGACACAAGAGTAGCCACCAGTTGAACGCCGCAAGGTAACAGAATGTCATGAATCTGAAAAGGAGTTTCCATTAATACAACGTACATATCGTCACGCCTGTCTCCCGTAGGGGTAGGCAAAGACCACAGATCTCCATCCGCTACGATCTCGGCATACTTCCCTTGCTTCCTCCACATTTATTATTCTCCTCATGCAAGCCCGCCGGTTGAGGGTACTCTTAACCTGGCTTTTCTTAAAAACTTCTTTTTCGTAAAAAGTCTGTAGTATGAATAGGCCGGCTCGCCCAGGGAAGTACCACTCTCCCGCAGAAAACCGGCGTCTGAGTGGTAGCTTAGCTACCGCGCTTCGTACGGTGAGCGGCCAAATCACGGAGGTTCGACACCCTCCCCCCTCTCCCCCATTCCCACTCCCATAATGACATTTTCCTTAAAGCTCAACAACGCTTCCGCACTGCCTATGGCACTGCGGATGTCTATGGGTGGCGTTGATTGTTTTCCATCAGGTGACACGCCTGTTCGTTTGTCTTCCTATCCCATAAAAAAATGGGGGAATTTAGCAGAAGAGCATATGCGTTCATTAAAGGCTGGCGACGCATCTGCGACGGTTCCGGTATTGCGGATATCCACAGACGGCTGTGATCGCTCATCATAAGGTGACCCACATGCGTCTTCGCCTGCTCCGCTATAAAAAAACTTAGTAGAGGATTTAATAAAATCTGTCCACTTCGTTGTTCTTCTTCTACTCTCCCTTGTACCAATAATCTCATTAATGCCCAATCAACGAAAGTCAATATGTAAAAATATCAAATACCTGACTGCAAATGAGGGATGAAAAGCCGGTGGATTGTCTTGTGGAGAGAAAGCTGGGAGAGAGCCTTGTAGCATAGCTAGCCTCGCTGAGGCCAACAGAGCGAGGGCGATCATGCCTCTAGCCAAGCGACTGGACACATTGTCTCCTTTCCAGCGATGTTTTGGTGATGTAAACCTGTTGTTCAAGTATCAGTTAAGGTTAATCCAAATCGCCTTGGATAACAGATGTTATTCAAGCCGATTTGGATACAGTGAGTTCTTCTGAGGGATCCCAGAAATTTGGAGTATATATATTTAAGTGCCTACATTGCATTACATACATAAAAGTGATTATATCATCCAAATCGTTTTTTATCCAATGGATCGATTTTATTTCCTATAGGATTGGAGAACTATTGAAATATAGAATAGAATACTCTTCCTCTCTTTATTCCTAAATATATCAATGACTATAGTTAGTAGTTATAGTTATAATTAGATAGATAAATATATTCTTTATTTTACACCAAAAACAAAGTTATACAATTATTGATTGTTATACAAATATTGTTTATATACAAATGGCGCTCTTAACGCTAATAGCGATTTCTTCCAGACAACCGTTGGATAGACAGGGTGTTAAAAAGACAACTTCAAAAGGTATTCAAAAGAAAACTTTTTTACAAACAAAGTTAGTAGCTATAAGAAAATATATTTTATATTTATTTATACATATAAAATATAAGTTAACCCTAAAACACGTAAATAAAAAGATACATACATATTATATATATTTATTATAGATAGTGGTTTTTGATAATTTCGGAGAAAGTTCACATGCCTCACCTCCAGCGGAACTAGCTCAGCGCAATACAGCGGTAAAACCACAGCACTGATTTACAGCTAGCACTTGCTATCCATATATTATAGTATCGTTAAAACATAAGAGTCATCCAGAAATCCAAAAAATAAATTTGTGTTTTCACCCGAACAAATCCCAATTTTGAAGCGGAATTTCAACCCGGAACCTTTGGATTACAAATCAGTTACTCTTACCACTGAGCACGTTTATCTTATTGAATATATCAGTATAAGTTTTGAATTTGATAATGAAATTCAAGCATGAAATGTACATACCGCGTGATAGATCCCCAATATCGGTATAGGTCAAATATGACATTGAATAACAGAGCCGTGAGACCTGTCTCCTTCGCCAACATACTAAGCGCCGCTAGAACCACACTTGACCAAACTTTATGCTTGCCTGAAGAGCTGAAAATTGTGTCTCTCGATAATTGTTGCAAAATAATATTTTTAATGGAGTCAGGCGTTACTTTGCGGAAGACTTCGTAGACTTTTCGGTTGTCTTTCGTAGAGTCTACTATACCTGAAGATGCCTCGAGTTGGGGCGAAACACGTGTCGTTTACAAGATGGAAAAGTGGTAACACTACCACTTTTCCATCTTGTAAACGACACGTACTACATAACACCAAACACACACGTGTTTGGTGTTATGTATAGTGGTTGGTGGGTGGAGAATTGATGGCCGATTTTCGGTAAGTTTTTAGTTTAAGTTCCAAATAAATCCACTTTATCCAACAGAAAAACACACATTATTAATTTTCTGTTATTGTTTTGCTTATCGCGGATCTTAGCTAAGTAAAACTTTTGACTGTCCATATAGCAAAATAATATATTTATTTCATTGAACGGCTAAATGATATAACTTTAACATTATGAAAGTAGATTTAGAGATAGAGGAATTTTGTTATGTTACGTAGATAGATTTTTACACACACTTTAATGGTTAAATTATACACTATATAATAAGACATATTGACGACCTATTGACTCAGTGGCGGGCCCTCCGCCCGCGAAGTCAAAGGTCGTGGGTTCGATCCCCGCATAGGAATAAATATATGTATGGATTACAAACATTTATTCCGAGTCTGGTAACCCCGACAATCCGCATTGGACAAGCGTGGTGGGTTAACGTCCGTTCCTCCAGAAATGGAGAGGCCAGTGCTCAGCAGTGGGACACGTGTGGGCTGTTTAAAAAAATAAGACATTAGTTACTAGCAGTAATTATTTACTAGTTATATAGGGTGTCCGGTGGCAGGATTAGATTTTTACATATAAATAATAAAAAAAAAACTTCAAAGGATATAAATTATATTGAATAAAATTTACGAACAAGAGTTTTATTTTTTTTAATTATTTCGTCTAAATGTTGATCGCCACGTCGGGCACACTCTTAGAATCTAACCACTGTATTCTGTGCCACTCGCTGAAGTTGTGACGTCGGGATACCGTTCACCTCGCGGACGATATTTTCTTTTAGTGCTGAGATGGTGGCCAGGTTTGTTTCATAAAGAAGGTAACCCCAGAAGGAAAGTCCATAGGGGTGAGATCCGGTGACCTAGGCTATAGATGATATCGTCGAAACGACCCTATTAATTTGCTAGGGGAGAAATCACGAAAAAGCTCCATGGTCTCTCTAGTAGTATAGCGCGGTGCCATCTTGTTGAAACCACGTGCGTCAAGTGAAGGCAGGGTGTTCTCTCAATGTTGGCAGATTATAATCAGTAAGCATGCATTTACTGATTATTCTACCTATAACCTAATTCTGCCATCGGACATCCTGTAGTTGCTATGGATTTAGTTTAAAGTGAACTGAATCTTACCCGTGATAAAGCAGAAGTGATGAAAGAAAGAAGAGACAAGCCAGCACATCGGCTCGACCCACAACACCTGCCACCTGTACGAAAATGGAGATTAATTTAAGTTTCTACATAATTAATAAAACAAACAAGATACGACTGAGATATGATGATCTATATAATAATAAATGAGACGGTTTGTTTGGAAATCCGAATTCAGCAGAAGATTGACTTCTTTGTACTATGTATATATGGTCTCTATATATGGTATATATAATATTTTTATCTTTAAGAAATAATTCTACCTTTCCTTCTACATTCTAAGCTCCATTTTCCCTCTCAGTATCTATATATTTCAAAAAGAAATACATCTGTATTTAATTTCGTTATCGTAGATATCCAAAGGAAGCGTCGATTCCTTACCAGTTTTTATTTTATATCAGTGCAGGCAAACGAGCAAGCAATCACCGCCGCCCATAAACATCCGCACAGACGGAGGCGTCGCAGATGTGTTGCAGACCTTAAGAGATACATACGCTCTTTTCTTGAATACCCCCATGTCATAATCACGTGGAAACACCGCAGGTGATAAATTGTTCCACATTTCCACAGTTATATTGTTTGCTTATATCATTTTTTAAAAAAGAAACCTAGTGCAGAATATTAGTTTAGAATTATTAATATTAATAATAATAAGGATTATTAATAATATTATTATTATTTGAGTTCTTAATTCTTCGTGGAATAAATCAAACCTACGAAGCATTTACGAAGATGCGTAATCGTTTTCTTCTGTCTTTAGCAACTCTTATCCATCTGCCACTTGCTGTAGCCATTATTTCATCAGCCCTTCTTGTAGATGGCCTTCCTATCCTCCTATTTCTGTCCCCATTAAACCAGTTTATTATTTTCTTTGACCACTTTTCGTTTCCTCTGATAGTTTGATATGAATGATTATTAATATTAAATACTTCAAAGTTCATTAATAAATTAATAAAAATCACTTTTATGCTAAACTGTGGAAGCAATTCATTCCGCTTCATTTACATAGATCTCATTTATCTGATTCTGCTAACATCGGTGATTGTGCGAAATCTCAGTCGTTAGAGGATATCCCGCTAACTAGAACGGAGGCCATTAACGGTTCCCACCTAATTACTTGTATCCTCTTTGTGCGAATTACATAGAATACAATAAATAATAATACAACTACAAATAAATAATAATAATACAACTCACTTATTATTTGAAACAATACAATTTTATTCCTACATTGGCCCAAGGATCTTCAATAAGTTCCCGAGATCATCTCTGAGCAAAACACGCAGAAGAAACAAAATTGTAATTAACAAGTGATATAAAAAAAACTTATAGAGTCAATTCCTGCTTTTATATCTCACTAAATATCTGTTTATTATATATAATTATAAGTATAAGATTATATATAATATATAAGTA
Source organism: Baronia brevicornis (assembly GCA_031353405.1). Lineage (NCBI taxonomy): Eukaryota > Metazoa > Arthropoda > Insecta > Lepidoptera > Papilionidae > Baronia > Baronia brevicornis. Next base: position 9,329 of record JASFAT010002379.1, on the reverse strand, counting down.
TAAGATTTTTTTCCCCATATAAAACTAAAATTAATTAAATTTATTTCAATTTGAGTGGATTGAACTTGAGACCGAGTCCAATGGAGAAGCACTGTGGACGCCCTCTGCCCCACCTCGGGGACATAGTACCATATGACGATGATGGTAAGTTGGGTAAATTCATAATATATAAGTCAATCGACTGAGGAATTATGTTTAGATACAGTAATATACATATACATGCATATTGTCACGCCTGTCTACCTGTAGGGTAAGGCAGAGACCACAGATCTCCATCCGCTACGATCTCGACACACATTCCTTGCTTCCTTTACACTCATCCATCCTTCCTCTCACATTCATAGTAGCGAAACGGCTCTCTGTTCGTCGCTTCTCGCCCTCGTGGGAATCAGGACGTGACGGGTGGCGATCCACGTAGCCGTCATTTTTTTAAGTTAATATTAAAAAAAATATTCGTTATCTATTTATTAACATTTAAAGCTTTAACCAAATTTAAAGCTTAAAAACCACGATTCTGGATTATACACTTTACACGTAACAACTGTGATTACAGAGAAATGTGACGTGATATAACACACAAAGGAGCAGACAATTAGAGGAGTTATAATCTCGAAAGAAATCTCTTTGGATCGCAAAGGCGTAAGCAGAATTGCTTTGTCTTAAACCCTTGTCTTAGTGAGGACGTGAACGGATTCCATTGTGCTTTGAATGAGGGTACAAGATGAAATGTAATTACATCTTAGTACTAAACAATAAGTGAGAACAGACGCGGTTGATAAAATATTAAAAGCAGACAAAATAATTAGAAATGTTTTTTTTCTAAAAGTGCCTCGCCGACTTGCGAAGGTTGGCAACCAAGTCAGCATAATTCTCCACTTCTTTCGGGAGGTGTAGCAGTTCTGGAGCACTCAATATCACGCTCCCTGATATTACGTAGCCGACCTTCCTTTCCGACCAACTTGTCTTTTGCCCGCGACTTTCCCCATCATGAGCAGTTGCAACAATTTGTACCTATCATGTCTTATGATAAAAATGATACGATAAAAGCATAACGTGACGAAATTGATGAAGATTTTAAGAAAAACCAGGTTAGAGTTATGAGTATGGAGGAAGCAAGGTAAGTACGCCGAGATCGTAGCAGATGGAGATCTGTGGTCTCTGTCTACCCCTATGGGAGACAGGCGTGACGATATGTATGTATGTCTTATGATATAACACAGGTAAGCAACTTTTCTACCTTTGATGGACTGCAAAAGATTACATTTTTGGCTGACTTTAGGAAAAATTAGTTGTTGAGGACGCAATCCGCGTCGACATAAGGGTCGTGGTGAGTGACGACGGTTGTTCGTCTCAGCCCCGCTTCGTCGCAGCTGCGGTTCCCACGGCTGCGTGGAATGCGCGACACAATTTAGTGGAGACCACTCAACGTCGACTGTTGAGGACGTAATTCACGTCGACATAATGGTTCGTGGTGAGTGACGATGGTTGCCCGTCTCAGCCCCCGCTTCGTTGCACCTGCGGTTCCCATGGCCGCGTGGAATCAGCGAGACCAGTTTGGTCGAGACACTCAGTGAGACGAGTACACTCGACGTTAAAATCTAGTTAACAATTTGACCAGTTTGGTCGAGACACTCAGCGAAACGAGTACACTCGACATTAAGATTTAGTTAACATTTTGGTTGAGAATTAATTAAGTGCATAAAACTAGTAACTCTGTAAATCCTGTAAACTTTGTTAGCTTCCAAATTGAACTTGTGACTTTGACTTTGTATATTATATTTTAAACTGATTATATTGACAGTTTATTACACTACTGACTCCATAGTTTCATTTATACAGTCCACATATTCGACAGCCTGGTTCTTAACAGCCGGATATAGAACAGTACTTAACAATCTGGTCCATCGGGTCGGATCTTAGAATCAGTGCAGAGACAGTACTTAATATTAGTCATTGGCCAAGCTTTGCCTTCCATTAATCCATATTAGTTATGTTTACGACCTAAAGGCAATCGGTATGAGACGCTGGAGGGTAAAAGCTAAACAAAGATCCGACTGGAAAAATTTACTGAACCAGGCTAAGACCCACCCACGGCTGTAATGCGACGAAGAATGGTACAGAAAATAAAGCAAGCCACCACCAGAACTGAAGACTAGCACCACTCTGACAAAAAGATGATATTATAAAATAAACCAAACTAGTGTTTCTTAGTCCAATAGTAGCAGAACTAAGGCTGCACGAATTAGCCACCTCGAACGGGGAAATAGTTGTTGAATACACTTTTGAATACACTGTGGGTTTTTCATTTTTGTAATGGGATAGGAAAGCAAACCAGCAGGCGTGTCCTGATAGAAAGCAAAAGAAAATGTCAGATTTTTGTGTTCTTTACTTCCGAGAAATCTAACTTTTTTTATATCCTTATATATTACGATAGACAGAAGTAGCTAGCGATGGGCAAATCTTTTACAAAAAGAAAAAAAAAAATATATATATATATATATATATATATATATATATATATATATATATATATATATATATATATATATATATATATATATATATATATATATATGTATATATAAGCATTTTTGCATAATTAAGTTGCCTTTTTATAAAAAAAAACAGCGAGAACTTAGTTGCGCATCTAATATGAAATCGTATATCTGCATATATTTAGAAGTATAAAGAAGACTCGTTGTCGAAGGTCATTGATAAGAACATGTATATATATTTTTTTCTGGCTATTATTTGTCATATAATATAATACATTACTTGAATCTCACGAATCACTAACAGAAATATTGCAAACGAATCAAACTACGAATAAAGAAAAAACAATGACGAATTTCACAATAAAATATCATCCAAAAAGCACACCTCAGCAGGAAAATGTCTGCGCACCAGTGAATAGGATTACACTGCCATTATTTTGGATTTTGCAAACAATACCCGTCTTAAGCTCTGTTGACAATGGCTACCCGAATCGTGGAGTACCTACTCTTCAGCAACAGAGCTTCCAGATTGTTTTGTTTTGAAATTATAGGACACTGAAATATAAGTACCTTCGCCTTGCGTATATTACGATGAAAAATATAAATAGATTAATAACTAAATAGATAAAATAATATATTATATATATTTAACAATAGAAAGACAATATTTAGGAAGATAAAGATTTTAAAAATATTTTTTTTTAAATTAGACTATCAATGATTTTAATACACCCTTTTAACTTTTCCCACCAAGTTCCATCAATGGCGTTGTGTTTTAATTTTATACTAGATGGCCCAGTGGATTTCGTTTCACCTACAATTTATAATAGTTATTTAAAAAAGAAACAGAACAGACGAAGAAAACTTACCGCTTCAGTATGGATGGGATGCACCGCAAAAAGGAGACCAGCTAATGCCGCAAACGGCTTCTGCAGCCTAGCAACCGCAGCGCCAGCCCGGGTCACCAGCGCGCTGCATGCTGCATGCAAAGCCACGTTGCATGCATGCCACCACCATGCAGAGAGGCCGCATAGCATGAAGTTTAACCTGTATGAGACAAAACGCAATCAACACATTTTTAAGAAGAACGTTTTTCATTTGTTTTTTATTTAAAATACTGCTAGTCTTCTTAGCAATATTTTTAATATTACTTATATTTTGTTAACCATTCCAATCCAACTAAACGAAGAAAAGAAATACCTGTATGACATCTTTCTTTTTACAATAGCTAAAATTAAATCCTTAATAATATTATAATATACAAATAAACAAAACAAAAAGAAAATAATTTTAATCTAACAAGTGTCATAAAATGGATCTTGCTCAGCATATGCCAGGCTTTCTATTGGAGCACCTGGCGCTGGTTTTCGTTGGCGAAAATTGACTTCAAAAGCAGTAACTTGGCCACTAGGCTAGGGCCGTAACCTATACATTTCTCACTGCTAAGTTACATGCCTCTCCATTCGTGAAGAAATGGTATTTAACCTATCATGTTTGTTCAATGTAGATTAGAAGAACACCCTGACTCGAAATAAATGCCATACATATTTATCGGTAGTCGAAAATGCGACCACTGACTTCAAAAGCGATAACTTGTCCACTAAACTCATTAGCTTTTAGCCTTTTTGTTTTTTTTTATGGGATAGGAGGGCAAACGAGCAAGCGTGTCGCCTGATGGAAAGCAATCAACGCCGCCCATGTACAACCGCGACACCGCAGGAGTCGCGGAAGCGTTGCCGGCCTTTTAGGTATGTATAGGCTTGTTTTTTGAAGGTTCCAATGTCGTAACGGTTCGGAAAGACCGCCGAGGGTAACTGGTACCACAAACTGGTGGTGCGTGGAAAGAAGTTACGAGAAAAAAACAATGTTAAACGTATTCTTTACAATGCTTGTTTTTAATAAGCTAAAGTATTCCACTGTTTCGAAACAATGAAATGTACACAAGGCAAAAGTACACCCCGGCCTCATTGTAAATAAAACAAAGCCTTTGTATATATGCATATTCTTCATTTTTTACTTGTACAATGTTAATTATAGTATTGTGTTTTATTTTCTCACTCATATTATTACCTTCTCACTCAGGTCAGGACCTGAGTGAGAAGGTATTTGCCTAATCGCCTGTCCGGTAGTTATGGTATTGGTACACGGGTACGCGACCTCGGCCTCCTGAGCTACTACCGTATCACTCCTTGTCTTCCGTTGCGGTAGTATCATATCCCTATCATCCTGTCTAAATCCATCTTTCCTTTCCCCTGCCCTTTCCTTTCTTCTCTATCCTTTTCTCTTCCTCTCCGCCAATCCATGGTCTGCCGTACCAGTGGATGCATGGCTAAGGGCGTGCTTAGTCGCAAGTGTGCCAACTGTTCTGGGACCGGGCTCCCCCGTGTAATATAGTGACTTACCTCAGCATGCGGGGCTCTGTTGGGGCTTACCCCCATCCTCCCTTGCGACTCATGGGATTTACTATGACGAATTTTAATATACATTGTGTGTTAAAAATGACGGAGACGTGATTCGTCACCCGTCACGTCCTAGGAATTGGGTCTTACAGGTTTGTGCTGTGAATTCATCACGATCGTGCTAGCTTCTAGCATTATTAAGGAATATAGTTATAAATCATGGTGCTCCGTGAATTTTTTCTGCGACTAGGTTATCTTGGAGAAACCTATGGATAGGGTGACAAAAAAAAACAAAGAACCAACTTGAAATCGGCACCTGAAAAGTTTACCAAATCTTAAAGGTTTACCATACTTCAGCCAATATAAGTGGAGCTAGAGATGAGGAAGCTCTAAAGTCCTATGATATAATAAAAGCTAAGAGTTAGCGCGTAAGATGCCCTTACTAGAAGTAGGAATGGTGAGCACCAGAAAAAAAAAGAACAACTTTATTCGAAAATCCACAAAGCAGTACAAACAAACAAAGATTAAAATTATAACATACAAATTTAAAAAAACGCATTAAACATAATAATAGTAGACCATGCAGTCAATTATATTGTATGCTCAAAAATGCAGCTTCACAGTCGTTGTTCTAGTTCGTGTGGGCGAAGAAATCTAGTGATCTTTACAAATATGTTGTCGACACAACTGAGTTCGTTATCTCAACAGGCCTCCGTTTGTCTAATGTTTCAGGACCGATGTTTTATCTGTGCGACGCCCCAGAAATGTAACCCTTTGTGTAGATTATCCTCACAGAATTTATGTCAACGGGACAAGAACTGGAAACTGGAATAGCTTAACTTAAAGGTCAACTACGAATTAGAGATATTTTATAACAGCCAAGATTATCTATTTTAAAAAAAAAATAAAAAATCAGAGGCAGTTTTGTCGGCAGTCATAAGGACTGCCTCTGATTTTAAAAAATGAAAACTTAAAACTGTATTTTAAAATTTCAAAATAATTGTAAAATTAAATGCTGCTATTACTACAGCATGTTGCTGACGCGACACAAAACTTTATCCATCCATGAAGCATGCAACGCACACACATACAATCGGATATATACAGCTGCGCATTAACTGTGTTTAAAGTATGTCTATAGCTATACTCATAGCTGTTGATATATCTTAAGCATTAGCATGTTACTGATGCGAACCCATTCCCTAATAAGAGTTGTGTCACGCAGCTATATAACTTTTCACTTCAAAAGAATTTGGCCAGGACACATTTTTGTTAAATCAATAAGTATATAATGAAACTAAAATATTTTTTTTCTTTATGTTGTTACAGTCATATCGGGTACAGCTCCCGTTTTATATTTATTTATGGACCATTAAATGGAGTCTGGTAACCCCGTCAATCCGCAGAGAACAAGCGTGGTGGGTTATCGTCCGTTCCCCCAGAAATGGAGAGGCCCGTGCTCAGCAGTTGGACATATATGGGCTGTTAAAAAAATGGAGTTTCCAAAATTACATTATTTTTATTAATTCGTACATTATATATTAAAATGTAACCTGAATTACACATGGATACAAAACGACATTGACATACAGTGAAACTAGAGTGAACTATATTAGAAATATTATTAGATAATCATAACTTCATATTACATTAAAAGGCTTAGACTTTCACGCAGATATTTGGGCATTAATGAAACATGTCTGACTTAATCAGCACTAAAGCGCTGACAACACACATGAACGGCGAAGGACGCTCATGAAAATTAATGTGACCCCGGTACAAATACACGTTTAACCTAATAACCGAGGGGGAGATTATTTTGCCTGTCGGGCGTGAGACACCGGACGTAGTGAAGACCATCGACATTCGTACATACACTGTACGGATTTCTTTAATCCATACTATTAGTTCACACGCTATATATATATATATATATATATATATATATATATATATATATATATATATATATATATATATATATATATATATATACGCTTCTTCACTGCCTGTGGCACTGCGGATGTCTGTGGACGGCGTTGATTTGCTATCCAACTTTAAAACTAAAGCAAGTTTGGATAAAAATGGCCACTCCTAACATAATAATTAACAAAAAGTATATTTGGTTTTATGGAATTATGTTTCGATGCTTAGATGGCTTTAGAGGATGGATAAATGACGACTGATAAAAAAAAATGTGTTAGATCAAGAAAAACACCTTACCTTGACCAAATCGCTGATATTCTCAAGAAAGGTCAAAACCCTTAATCGACAAGCTTGTATGAAGAATGAGTGTGGATGAAGCAAAAAGAGTATGTTGGAATCTAGCAGATGGAGGTCTGTGATCTCTACCTACCTCTACGGGAAACAGGTATGTATGTATTTATGTATGTATGTTTGGGGGTTGTCGCTTGGATTTATTTTATAAACCCAAATGTAATGTAAATTATATTTCTTACAATTTGGTTAATTTTTCTTGGAACATTTGGAATTCATGAGTAAAGAGCAAATTAATTAATTTTCTCCGATGTGCTCCCAAGTGTTTTCGCATCACTAATCTGTGCGGATAATGTTCTACACGTGTCTCTATATCCATTTAATGTTATTGTTACAACGCTTGTAACACTGGCTCCCAGCTCGACGCAAATGGAATTAGATTCGTAAAATGATTTCAGTGTTGATACAACGTCTTTAATTCTATACAGACGAATGCTTTGTCAAGAATGGCATAGTATTTGTCTGTAGCATGAATGGGCCGGCTCGCCCGGTGAAATACCACACTCCCGCAGAAAACTAGCGTCTGAGGGGTTGCTTACCTACCGCGCTTCGTACGTAGAACGGCCGAGTTACGGAGGCCCAACATCCTCCACACTCCCTCTACTCCTCTCCCTCCCCCTCCAATTCCCACTCCTATAATGACACTTTCCTTAAAAGTCCGCAACGCTTGAACGAGTTCGTCAGAGACAAAGTTTTTTGTTTGGAGAATCTAGTGGCGATGCAAATGTATTATAGATCACTATTGGAAGAGCCACGCTGCAGACGAATACTTTGTCAAGAATGTCATATTATTTGTCTGTAGCGTGATTGGGTCGGCTCGTACGGGGACGTACTACGCTCCCGCGGAAAACCAACGTCTGAGTGGTAACTTAGCTACCGCGCTTCGTACGGTGAGCGGCTGAGTTTCGGAAGCCCAACACCCCCCCCCCCTCTCTTGCTCTATTGCTTGACGGTCCGCCCGAATCGTGATACCTACCAGGGTCACCCTCGAACAAAAAATGGTGACAAGTGTGAAAATTCAAAATGGTGAAAAATAAAATGGCCGCCATACAAAAGCTAAAATCGTCATTTTTGGGCAGATTTAGCTAAAATTTGGATAGAAGCCTGAAATGCTCGCTTAGCTTCGAGGCGCCATCGCAGGTGGGCCCCGATAAGCTAAATATTTTATAATATTACTTGTTTGAAGCCGAACGTCATATAAATCGACATTCAGTACATTTCAATTCCAACGTTATTCACACGGTTGCAAATTCAACAGTACCTACTACAAAATCTATAAAGTGATGAAACTTTTACAATTTAAACTTTCAACGGGAACCGAGAAAGTTTAAGCAGCTCCCCACAGCATTAAATATTGAAGTATCGACTAATACGGTTCACAATCACGAATACAGATCTAAAAGTTGCAGTGTTTTTATAGTTCTGGCGCGGATAGGGTATATATCCACTACGGTGCGCTTCTCTCGAAACTTCGTTCCACGCACCACTACTCTGTGGAAAAAGCTACCTTCGGTGGCCTTTCCCGAACAGATACGACATTGGCACCTATAGAAAACAAGCCAACACAACAAAGGCCGGCACGCTTCCGTGACTCCTGCGGTGTCGCGGTGGTCTATGGGCGGCGTTGATTGCTTTCCATCAGGCGGCACACTTACTCGTTTGCCCTCCTATCCCATAAAACATGTGATTGCAAATTTATGTAATGGAATAAAACTGGTATAAGAATCGAGCATGAACTATGATAATTTTAAACTTCATTCCAAATACCACCACTCTGTGGTACCAGCTCTCAGAAGGTAAGGAAACATTCAAAAAACAAGCCTACTCTTATCAAAAAAGGTCGGCAACGCATATGTGATGCCAGTGCCTTCCAGACGAATTTTAATATACCTAATTTGTTAAAAAATGACGGCGACGTGGTTCACCACCCATTACGTCCTGATTCCCACGAGGACAAAAGTGTTGATTGAACGTGTAATGAAAGAGACGGAAAGCAGGATATGGAATGTGCAAGCAGGATTTAGAAAGGGGATGGGATGTACGGATCAGGTCTTTTCCTTAAGGTGCATAACTGAGAAGTTTCTGGCGAAAAACCAGAAGGTATTCTGCGCCTTCATAGACTTGGAAAAGGCCTACGATAGAGTGATAAGGAATGAAC